>NDXB01003151.1:35305-198485 GCA_002631895.1 Agapornis roseicollis
CCTCAGCACCAGGGAATTGCTTCTGCCTAAGAGCTCAGCTCAGTCTCCCCTTGGGCAGGTTCAAGCCATTCCCCTTGGCCTGTCCCCACAGGCCCTTGTAAGAAGTCCCTCTTCAGCTTTGTTGTCCGACCCTTCAGGTATTGGAAGGATTTGCAAGTAAGTGATGAATCATTTAAAGCCAGTATTTACAACACTAAGCAGGTGCTCCCAACCCTTTGTGCGTGAGAAAACTCCCAGTGAAATCAGTGGGGAACATGGAAGTTCTGGCCATGCATATTTTCACATTCCTGTAATTGGTGATGCACTGAGATGGAGCTGGAGTGGTTGAAATGGCAGAGAAGAGCCGGAGATGTGCTTCTGCCCCCAGTGCCCACGTGAGGGGATGATGGTGGTCTTCAGGCACACAGTTAAGGTAACAGAACACAGCCCATGCAGTTTATCTCCACGGGAGCCATGGAGCTCAAGACTGCAGCCAGAGGTTTAAACAAGTGAACAATTTATGATTATAAACCTCCCAGGGGCTTCAAAGGGTTCTAGAAGGCCCAGAAAATGGGCACCTGAAGAATGTGGCCAAACTGCATTTTCAGCCCCACTGCTGCTATCCATGGGTTGGAGGTTCCCAAGGAAGCCTGGAAGCAGCACAGAGCCCGCACTGTGCAGACTCCAGCCCCCACACCTTGCAGCCCAGGCTGCAAACGTTAATCTGGAAGTTCTGTAGAGAAGCTTCTTTGCACACTGGCTGGCTAAGCAGAGTGCTGAGCAGGAACAGGGAGGAGATCTTCTTCCTTGGACACCCTGGGGTACTGACCACCAGTGAGGGGCAGGAATGATGGCGACAGGCACAGAATTGAAGCAGCAAGCCTCAAACATCACCCCTGTTCATTCTGAATTCAGGGGCAGTAAGTGCTGATTTCCGCAAGCCCACGAATGAAACCCAGCTTTGCTACAGGCGGAGAAGCACGGTGACCACTCAAAGCTCTTTTCACAACAGAGGAATCTCCCCTTACCTATGCAGCTGGGCTGCGTCCCACTCCACGTCCCGTCGGACTGGCAGAACCTCCGGGCTGATCCCACCAGCACCAGTGGGGCTATGCAGGAGAAGGACACGGAGGAGCGGTACGTGAAGCCTCTGTCCTCCCTCCTGCCCTGTGCAGGGATCCCCGGGTCACCGCAGAACACAGCTGCAATGGGCAGAGACAAGCGGATTGCAATGAACCTCCTCCAGACCAAGCCATGTTAATAAGATAAGGGTGGGTCTATTAATGGGCCAAACCTTACCACTCCCTGCCATCAAGCTCTGTGATTGCCTAGGGGATTAGCCACAGCAGAAGGCATTGCTGGTTACTTTCCTTGTAATTCTCCCTTTTTGTCAATCGCTGTTCATTAACTTCCACCTTCTTCCCCATCTTTTTTCTTTCTTTTTTTCCCCTAACAGCATGCTTAAGCTTTAAAATGCATCTCTAATTGCACAATGTCAAATTACTGGAGGGTTCCATGTCACACAGAAAGCTCACTGATTATACAAGATCCAGGGAAAGGTGCAAGGAACACAGTGAGGGCTTTGTATGATGTAATAGGAAAATGGCTCTTGTGCAGCTGCCAGCCATTCAGCCTAGAGAAGAAACTCAAATCTGCCTGTATCATCACAAGACATTCCCCTGAGTTTTCTGCATTAGCTGTTGTATGAAGCACACAGGTTTCACCCAGCCAAAGCTCTGCCTTCACAAAACATTCCCAACTTGTGCTGCAACAACACAGTGCCTTTTGCCAAAGTTCTTTTTCCTATGGCCTTTGGCATTTTCAAGAGCTGTGACTGCAGAAGACTCGGTCACCAGGGAGACACACAGACAAACAACCAGTTGTAAGGATGCCTGGTGGACAGGAACATGCAAGATGGAGACCAGAGATGTCAAAGAGAGAGCAACCAATTATGTTTAAAGCACAGCAGTTCATTTAATGCACCCAGTTAATGCATGAGAATGCTGGTGGCTGCCTACTCACGGAAGCACTGGGGGATCTCCCCGCTCCACGTCCCATTCCCCTCGCAGGTCAGCACGGCGGGCAGGGAGAGCTGGTACCCCTCCAGGCAGGCATAGCTCACACTGGAGCCCCAGCTGAAGTCCGAGCCCACCACTTTCCCATTGGGAATGGCTTGTGGGGATTTGCAGGTGATAGCTGAATGAAAAATAAAAGCACGTCAGTTCTAGTGAGTTCTCAGCATCGTTATTCCATTAACAAGCAAATCCATCTAGGATCAAAGTTACAGCCTGCTCTCAGGATGAGAGCATCACCTGGCATTGGCCTAGCAGGGGCTGAGCAAACTTTTCCAGCTGTGTGTGCAGCTGTAAACGCCACGATTTTACTTTAAAGTCTGGACTTAACCACATCCCAAATCTCCAAGTCAGATTTCAGAGTCAGTGCTCATTTCAAGGCAAGAATCTACTCTGACTCAGTGTGAACACTCATCTAAGATTCCCTGAAAGATTCATACATTCTGGACAACCTGGCTGAGCTTCAGATTAGCAGTTGAATCAACAACCAGTCTGTATTTCATCTGCTCTAGGGTGTTCTGAGGTGACATTTTTGCAGCAATTTACATTCCAGCTCAGGGGAGCACTGGGAAAGATGCTCAGCTCATGCAAATTGGCCTGGCCTCCAAATGAGACCCTGGCCACGCTCTGTATTATTCCTGCAACATTAGCTCAGTGGAGAGAATGAAAGAGGAATGTAAGAATTGCTCTTTACATCCTCTGCAGTGTACTTGGAAGTTTCTCTGTGGTCTGTATTTATATCAGAATCATGACAGGTGAATTTTCCAGGCTGCCAAAGAAGTACACAGATGCTGCTACAATTCTTATCTACACTTTGTGGGTAAAACACTTACAGGAGAGATCCAGCCTGTCCTGCCACTGCTCTATTATTTCCATTTCCTATCGCTGAACTACAGAGGCAATCTCAGAATTGAGAAGTAATGAAAGGAGTTGGAAGAAACAATTTTCAGACTTCTGGAGGATGCCACAAAGTGGCTGCTTGCAAAACACAGTCTTTCACCTGAGTTTGATCTGGGTTTTAGCACAGAGTAAGTCACTTTGCTCTCTGTGCTTCACCTTCCCTTCTCTATCACAGGGATAACAGCAATTCCTCCCTCCCAGGCACATTGTGATTATTGATAGACCTAAAGATAGCAAGGTGTTCATGCTATGTTGACAGACTGAATGACAAGACCAAGCAACAACCAGGTGGGCTCCCGGCAAGCTGCAGTAACTGCTGCCTATCACCTCGTTCCAAGTTACAAGAAGTCTGTGGCCTGTAAAGCTTATATCCTCTGATATTGAAAGCAACCAATCTTACCCTTGCAGGCAGGTTTGGTGCCATTCCAGGTTCGGTCTTTTGTGCAGGTTAGAGAAGATGCCCTATCTGACTCCATCATATATCCAGGTGTGCACTGGAACACCACGGTTTTATTGTAGGTGAAATCAATGCCCAGCCTAATGCCATTGGCTGGCACACCAGGGTCACCACAGTTGATCACTGCCAAAGAAAAAGAAACATTTCTGGCTGATCAGCCCTTGTCTCACACTGCAGTAAATACAAACCTGATGGTTCTGAGTGTTTCAATGCAGGATGCAACCCCCTCATCATGGAGAAGGAAGCATCTGTGGCACAGAAGATGTGGAGAGTAGCATTAGCTATGGAGCAGGCTGGGCTACAGCACAGGGAGAAAACTGTTTCTACCCAGTGGAGCAAACAGTGCTCTTAATGGCACACACCAAGCCCTTGCAAGATGAAGTATTGACACACATAAAACATTAAAGAAAACCTGGGTCAGAGCTGGGCTAGGTGGAAGGCAGTTTGCCCATGGCATCCTTCTCTCTGCCCTAGCTACTGTCTCTTGGGTAAGACCACATTTCCATCACCCACGTTCCTGCTGCAGGCACCTGTGGGTGGGAGCCATGAGGAAACACAATGCATTCACTGGGGGCTCTGAGCAGAGGCTCTGCCCACACAAGTCCCAGCGCCAGCGGGCAGGAGCGCTCACGTTCAGCAGCAGCCCTGCAGAGCCCCTCCAGGCAGGCTGACATTTACTCGTGAAGTTATTGCAGAGCTCCCTTCATCCAACTGGAAAATAACAAACCCAAAGCAAGAGCTTTCCATTAGGTACTTGCAGAGGCTGCAGGCTGAGGCACTTTTAGCTGCTGTTAGTTTAACAGAGCTCCTTACCACACACAAGTGTGGTACGCAAGCATCCAACATGCCCTGACAAGCTGTCCCTGAAGCCTGGCAGCATCATCCATCTCGTCTTCCAGGAATGCATCCCAGTGCTCACCTGTGCACTCCGGACTGGTCCCAGTCCACGTCCCGTTCACCGTGCAATGCCTGCTCAGCACTCCTGTGGAGTAATAGCCTTCCTGGCACTGATAGATAATGGAGCTGGAGAAGACCAGGCCGTCATTAAATATAACCCTGGCGTTGCTGGGGGTTCCTGGATTCCCACAGGATATCACTAGAAAGCAGAATGGCAAAGTTGTAAAACACCCCCAGAGCAAATGACAAGGCAATGGACTGCTCTCAATCAAGGTGAGATTAGCTGCAAAGCCCCTGGATCGGCTCAGACAGAACAGGCTATTCCATGGAAAATAAGCTATGCCAGTCCAGCAGGATCCCAAGCACCACTGGCCAGCCTGGAGCAGGCAGCAAGTCCCAAAGCTCCGTGCACCATCCTGGCCAAGGGACTGATATCAGAGCTCCATCCCTGGAGCCGGTCAGTTCCAAAGCACCAGCCCTGCTCCTCTCCCACATGGATCCTGCAGCTCACCACCAAGCATCCTGGGAGTGACCTCTTCCTGCTCCTCCAGGCTGCAGGAAGAGCTTGTGCCCATTTTTTCCAGGGCCTTATCCCAGCTGTCAATCTCACATCTGGTCCTACAGCTTCCTAAAGCAAGTGGGGGCCAAGCCTGGAGTCCTTCCATCTTCCAGGGGTTTGGAAGCCTGGGCCCAAGTGAGCCACTTTGCCTCTGGCCCCTTCACACAGCCAACAGCTTCATACAATTCAAAGGAATGGAAGCAGGAAGGGAGCCTGACGCGCTCGCACAGTGGCACTGCTCCCTGCCCAGCTATAGCCAATTATGCTTTCAGAGGAGGGAGAATGTTGTGGGAATACAATTACAGGTCTGTCAGTGCCCAAGTTTTATGCCTAAAGTACCTCAGCACCACAGCAATAAAAAGGCATGGGAGTGAATGCCAGTGCACAAAGCCCTGTCATGACAAAATAAGCACCTGCAACAATTGCACCCAGCCCTCATTTACTCTGAAATTACAGGACACAGAAGAAAATCACATGAATCAAGGAAAGGCTTAAACCACAAATCCCAGCTCTTGGACAAGGAAATTCCAATCCCATCCCTCCCCAGCAAAATGCCACAAGCCCTGTGGAGCATCGGCCTGTGCATACACAGGGTGACCCATCCCTGCCACACACCCTGCAATATTCCCAGCTATGCTCTATGGGGAAATGTAGCTTCACGCCACAGCAGGGAAGCAATGAGCAGAGGCCACCAACGCAAGGAGAGTCTTCTGCCTTGTTGCTTAGTTTGCTGACAGCCTGTTAACAGAAGAGCTTGTTGCAGGCATATCTGTCTGACAGGAGGAAGCTAATAACCCATTCTGGACTGTGTGCACAGCAGCTCTGCGTGGCTCTGCCATCATCCGAGGTGCGCTCTTGTTACAGATCTCTCCTGCAGCCAACGTCTCTGTGATACACGGTGTCATTTCCAAGAGATGCTGGGATAAAAGTCAGAGTCTATCAACTCACAAAAAGCTCTGAATTACTATTTCCCTGCCTGCCCATACGTTCCCTCCTGCCCAACCTCCTCCACTTGTGCACAGGGCCAAACACACGCAGATGACCCAAAAGTCATACGACTTTTGTGACTAGAGAGACTCATGGGAATGGCTTAATTGCAGTGTGCATCAGCTGTGACCTGCACAGGCTAGGTATAAAAGCAGCCATAAATGTAAGGATGAAAGGTTTGAACTTTTAAAATTGTAATTTAAATACAAATAGGATTTAATCACGCAAGTGAGCAGTAAGGGGGTGAATAATTCCCTTTGGCTTCAGTGGGGGATGTAAAATGAATCAAGCCCCAAGAAAACAGGATTTAGCTCTGGATTTTGAACAGGGGGCATAAATCCTAAAGAGCCTGAAGTCCCACAGCCATATCCACTCTCCTGTCCTTACAAATCTCAAACCCAATCACATTTAAACCAAAGTTAAAATTGAAGAAAATGATGTGAAAATCAGCAGCATCAGATGGGGATTTCTGTGAGTTGCTGCTGCTTTACCAGGGCAGTGCTGCAGGAGTGATGCTCAGCTGAACCAACTGATGTGACAGGGGAGGTTTGACTCCCTGCTGCAGCAGGGAGTGCACAGAGTGCTGAGACCCAGCCTATCCCATCCCCTCACCCAGG
Source organism: Agapornis roseicollis (assembly GCA_002631895.1). Lineage (NCBI taxonomy): Eukaryota > Metazoa > Chordata > Aves > Psittaciformes > Psittacidae > Agapornis > Agapornis roseicollis. Next base: position 41,774 of record NDXB01003151.1, read on the forward strand.
GCTTGGATTCTGCCACGTTGCAGAAGACCTAACAGACAAACCAATGGGGACCAAACTCTTCACACCCCAGCCAGCACACACATTCCCATCTGTGCCAAAGACCCAAGACACAGTCTGTAGTGCACCAGCACAGAGCTCTGCCAGGCTACGGTGCACCACCAGGCACTCCTACAACGCCAAACCCCACTGAGCTATTTTAGGCATCCCTAGGACTGAAGAGATTGCTATAGAACTTCCCACTGAGGACAGCCAGAGCTGCTTCCTGTGATCCCGATGATGCTGGGGGGAAGCTGGGAAGCTACAAAGTGGTCTCTGCTATATAAAACATCACAAGGCTCAGAGGTGCTCCAGAGCTCAGCAATAATTCATTTCATTCCAGTCCACACAGCCTTTTCTCTGAAAAAGCTCATTAAGATTCACCCCTTGCCATCCTTTGCTTTTTTCCTACATGTTTTATAGTGAGAAACTGCTGGGAGCAGGGAATTTCTCTGGGCCCTGTTCAGCTCAGAGCCAGTGATGCTCAGGGTATGGTCAGATGAGGCCACTGAGCTCCCTCCATTATCCACAGCAGCATCATCCAGAGCAGGGCAAGGGGCAAGTGCTGTTACCCACTCTACACATTCAGTTCCCCCAGCCCTGCCCAGCAAATTCCTCCCTGAACACCATGCGAGGTACTTGTGTCAGGGCCCTTCTTTCACCCACCGCCAACAGAAGGCACATTTCTGCGAGGAGCAGCAAGCCCTGCTCCTCAGGAACTGCAGCAGGGAAAAGCTGAAGGCTCATGACTGCTATCAGCGCACGTCTGACTGCGCTCGAGGTGGTGTGTGATGCAGTGCCCTCTGCTTGCTCCCCTCCTCTGACCTAATCTTTATTACCAGTGGTACTTCTTTGGGACTCTGCTGCCATCTGAAACACTCTCCTAATGATGTCTGACACATCAGGCACCACCTCCTGCTGGAGTAAGACACAGCTGAGAGCCTTTGGAGTTTCAAAGCCTTTGCTTTAGGGCTGGTAATTTCCATGCTGTTTAATTTAACCAGTAACTCGTAACCCACCTAACTATGCAGACAGAGGAAAGAAAAAGCAGCTTAGACCTAAATCCCAGCCTTGCCACCTCCCGTGTCCTCAGCAGTCAAATGGGAATGAGACAAAACTCAGATTGTTTTCCCAGTGTTATCACTTAAAACAAGCACATTTCTGTCTGCTGAAGCTGCCAAAGAGCAGCCAGAGCCCCATCTCTTCCCATCTCATTTTGGATGCCATTTTAGTTCACTTGGAGAAACAATAAACAAGATAAAAGCAAACACTCTGCTCAAGTTCTAAGAGAAGGAGGGAGCACAGCAGAGTGCAACTGATGAGCCCCACTCCTGTACTGCTCTTCAGTGAGCACAGATGGGCATCAGGAAGGAAGAGAAAGAAGGAAAAAAGCATCTAAAATTTCATTTACACTTTAAAAGCTTGCTGGAAATTAAAACAAATGAGGCCTGAAACCCGTCATTTTGGAAAGCAGGGAAGCTGTTCTTACTGGGGACAACAAAACCAGAGCTATAAACCAGACTGGAGCAGGAGTCCCAGAAGGAGTCCCTGCAATTAACTTACTTCCAAACCATTTGTATGCTTTGGAAAAATCAGTTGTGACTTCTCACTGCTTGCCTATCCCTTGGTTTTCTTCACCAATGTTCTAGTGGGCAAAAGGCATCGGGATTAAGAGCCCATGAGTGTCAAGGTGACCCTTCAACAAGTCTGCTGCTCCCACCTGCATGATCAGAGCTGGACTGGTCCTGGTGCAGGAAGAGATGGTCAAACATCAGCCCCCTTGACTCAGAAGTCAAGCAGAGGCTTTGTGGTTGAAGCTATGAGAGCAGTGCACTCGCTCTGCAATGGGGAGAGCAGCTCCTCTCTCCTGCCCTGTTTATGCCGTGGGATTTGCACATCCTCTGTCTGCCCGTGCTCTGGGTCCGTGTTGGGGCTGAGTGAACTGAGCCCTTCTGTGCTCATCCAGCAGCAGATCTGCAGAGCAACCTGCACCAGATCCCCTGGGCAGGTGAGTGCCAGCGACCTGTGAAGCCCCATCAGGCTTGACTTGCCTCAAACAAGAGCAGCAAACAAGTGTCTGAGTCACAGACCTAATGCACCACAGAGGTGCTGAGTGGCTCCGGGCTGTGCTGGAGCTTTTCCATGCCATTCCTTCCAAGCACCTGCCTGGGCACTCCAGTTTCATCTTCAAGTGCCCTGAATTCAATCCCCAAATTAATCTTTCCTCTCCCTCTCCTACAAATACCTGCTGCAGAGGGTTGAATATAACCAAGTGCAGCAGAACACCACCTTGTAGTGCTCGAGACTTGCTGTGAATACAAATGAGAAGCCCAGCACATGGTTTATCACTGTGAATTACTTCTCTATATTGGCCAGTCAGCACTTAACATTAAATGACTACATTATAGGTATGATGTTATTATTATGCATAAAGAATGAAAAAAATTCTTCCAGGGATCTGTATCTTGGTGCCTCTGGAAACCTGATGGGTTATTTCCCCTGAGATTAATGAACAGAGCCTTTCTACTGAAAGAACAAGAGAACAGAGAAAACCCAAGACCTGAGTGTATTAATAACATGATTTAGTGCCCTTTCAATCAAGAGCTCCATCAATTTGGAATGTATTTCCAATTCGTTTATAAACTCTGAGCTTTTAGATTTTGAAACAGCTGAAGAGAAGCACTTGCCCAGGTCTCCTTGCCCTGGGTATCTGCTTCATTGAAGCTTTTGTTCTTTCCCAGTTCATTTGTAAATGCTTTTCTGTAACAGCAGCAGTGAGCAGCAGAGCTCACAGAATCCAGCTGGGGGATTATTAGATTGGATTGTAGGGTCTTACTTGATTCCTTCAAATGGAAAAATAAGGGGTTTGGGGCTTTCAAATACTAAAATATGCTTACTGGATTATAACTTGCGTTTTGCATTTCTGCTTAGTGTAAATGACTCCTGCATGGGCCAGTTCCAGCTCTATCAGAGATCTGAAGCTATTGGCATTTTTCATTCTGCTGACTTTCCCCAACAAAGTGACACTGAATTAGTCTGTGATACCCACAGGTTTTAGGCCAAACTGGGGCATTTCCGATCATCAACCTGGGTACATAATGTAGACCAAAAGACGTGATTCCTGCAGCGAGCCCCTGGACTTGGGGATGACTGGATGTGAGGACCAGATCCCAACAGCTCTTCCTACTCTCCACCTCAGCCCAGATGTTGGCACGAACCTGAATGACCTGAAACCCTTGCAAAAAGGTGACACATCCTCTAGACTGAAAAACCCCCTTGTGAGATGTGACCTGCATGTGTTTGGAAAGGGGAACTTTGAGGCTCCTCGACACACACAGTCTTTGGAAGACACGATGAACAGCAGTATTCTTCTCACTGCACCAGACTGCCCCTGACAATTAACCAGAGTGTAGCTGCCATAATTCTGCGGTAAGGCTGCGGACAGGCAGTGATGCAGGAAGAGGATGTGGGGTTGGGAAAGTACCTTCACATTCCGGCTGTGTGCCGCTCCAGGAGCCGTTGGACTGGCAGGTCCTCTCGGATGAACCCCGGAGCATGTAGCCGGGCTCACAGCTGAACCGGACCACGCTGCCCACGTCAAAGTAATCTCCCAGCCCAATGCCGTGAGAGGGGAACCCTGGGTCACCACACAAGCCCTGGCTGCCTCCTGTGAAGAACAGAGCACAGCATCAGCAAAGTAAACAAGTCACGGGCCTTGTCTCTTCTTCCCTCTGAACTGCATGTGTTCAGGGGGCCAGCACAGAGGCTTGTATTGTGACTGACTGGATTTATCTCTGCCTGGCTCTCAGCAGAGTGAAGAAGTTCCAAATGAAACAGCCCTGACTGCAGGAGCCCATTGGTTTTATGCTGGTTGGAAAACATGGCCATAATTCCTGCATCTCAAGATGGAGCCCTCACCAGCTTTCTGCAGCAGCTGCTCCAGCAGACAGCAGCTTCACTGCCAGCATCAGTCATGTGGATGGTTTCCCTCCAAGCAGGAATTACGACACGTTCCCAGTCACCTCAGCACGCCCTACTGTATCTGCAGAACAAGAAGCTGTAGGGTTTGGACACCGAGGCAGGAGGGATCCAGCTGAGAAACATCCGCTCGTACAAGTTGTGAACACTCGGAGCTGCTGGCTGGAAGTGAGGGGACCGGAGGGAGGCAGCAGCTGCAGCAGATGCCTTGCAGGGGTTCTCTGGAGCAGGCTGGAGAAGTGCCCACCTCCCCACAGCCTGACACAGCCTCACACCGTGTAGGCCTGTTCTTGGCTTTCCTTGCTAATGATCTGTGTAAGCACATCCACCCCAAAGCCAGGAAAGGCTATGTCACTCCTGCAGCTGGTAATGAAGCTCCTGGTTCCTGGACCTTCTGTGCCTTGCTGCAGGTACAGCCTTTGCAGTGTTATGTGTAATACAAAACATAATGAGTGTATCCATCATCCAGGGAATGTGCTTGTTTGTAAAGAGAAGGGGGAGAATGCTCCAGGTTCAGCATTTCCTTTCATATAATGACTTACATCAAAGACTTTTGTTTCATCTTGCAAAAGCTGCTGTCACACTGTGGGATCTTCCGCAGACAATGGAGAACCTTTGGCAGTAGATGAGCAGAGCTGTATTCTGCCTCTTCACTGCTTTTGTCACTGTACTGCCTGAGTTTGGTGTAAAAGAGGAGCTTTTCCCAAGCCCTTGGGTGGAAAGAGAGGTTCTGAGCGTTCACCTGGCCTCAAGTCAGAGAGGGGCTGTCAAAAGCCGTCAGTCTTGGTCTATAGCTGCCTCCATGAAGCCATTCAGAAAAATCCCACACAACACATGACAGTAGGAACAAGTCAGAGTAACACTGAATGTTTCCAAAAGTCCACCCCCAAAGCTGACAGGAGAGACAGTGAAAACCACATGGGGAAAAGCACGAATTAGAGCAGAAAACCCTTCCAAGCAGTTACAGACCAAGAAGCCTGCAGATACGGCTTCCAAATGGGAGGATGGCTGCTTGATTTCCTTCTCCCTTCCACAGCAGAGGTTAAACTTGGTCAAGTGGAGCTGCTAAATCTAAGTGGCATAATTAAAAATTAACACTTGTCCCAAATGCTTTGCTCCAGCAAAGTTCTTTCATCTGCCCCATGCTCTCCAAGGAACAAGTGATGGGATGGCACAAGGAGGGCTCTGCACAGCATTTTGCCAGTCATTCAGTATCTCCCTTTCTTGTGGAAGCCATCAGTGGAGATCCCAGCACCCTGACTTCAGGAAGGCTTGGCTTTTATTGGAATGCATGAGAAAGGTGGTCAAGATGCTGCACAGGGGATGCAAGGACCAAATTTTTGCATTAGATACATTCATCCTTTACAGATGCTGTATGGAGAAAGCTGTAAAGCAGCAGGCTGCAGTACCCCTCCCACCACAAACATTTGCTGCAGTGATTTATTTCTCATCTTGCAAGCTGAGTGGTTTACTCGCCGTCAGTGCTTATCACCCAGCTTGCAGGAGCTGAGACACGAGGAATTTCAGACTCTTCCACAATCTCCCTCTGTAGCCTGTGTTATTTCTGCAGTTCAGCAAAGCACATCAGGCTGCCCCCTCCCAGCACAAAATGGGGTAGTGGAGGCCAGGAACACCCCATCCTGTGCTTCCCAAAGCCCATCTCACCTGAGCAGTGTGGCAGGGACCCGCTCCAGCGCCCATCCAGCTGGCACATGCGAGTGGAGTTGCCGACCAGGGTCCGCTTCCCGAGGCAGCTGTACCGCACCACCGAGCCCACGGTGTACTTGTCACCCGAGATCTGAGCGTGGGGTGGGGAGCCTGGGTGGCCACAGGACACCACTGTAAGACACAGATGCAACAGCTTCAACCATGAGGAACTGCTTGTGATGCAGCAGGTACACAGCAAGGTACCGCATGTTTGAGGGTGTTGCATGGGTCTTGGCAGCTTAAACCCACTTGTCTGCCTCAAAGCCCTTCTGCAGACATGAGCTCATCCTGCCCGAGCTGACAAGGGCCTGTGCACAGATGCCCAATCTTGATGTTGTCAGGCATTTCGCAGGCTCCTTCTTAAACACGAGTATTCCCATGCACACCCTCTCCCACCCCTGGCAGCAACCAGGTCCTGCAGCACAGAGCTGCAATCGATGCCATGTCACACCTGAGCAAATTACCTTGGCAGATTCTGAGCACTGCTCACTCGACCACTGCTCGTAAAATACCACCACTAACAATAATTAATAGGTTTACTTTAGCTCAGTGATCAGAGTGGAGACAGGGAGAGGCTGTTGACAAATACACTGACAGATCTAGGGGCCGTGAGACAGGTCTGGATGAGGATGCTCAGTGTAAAGACCATGCACCACTTGCTTTCTGAAGGAAAGCATTGGTAATGGATATCTTCTCTCCCTCTGCTACAATCTAAAAATACCAGTGCTGGCATTAGGTAGAAAACATGATGTATGCTTCAATAAAAAGGAGTGCTTGCCTATGTTTGGGCACGGGGGCGTTGAAATATACTGGTGCAGAGCTGTGACTAAAACCAAGGGCGCTTTGCAAGGAAATGGGTTTGATAGCTAATACTTAAACTCACACTGTAACTAACAATTTAATAACAGATACTCCAGCAGTGTCAGCTAAGCTTAAACCTGTGGTGATTTGGGGGTTTTTAAAGGATTTATGTACACAGGGGAAAGACTGTTCCTTCCGATGCGTTCGGCTCTGCTCCCATGTCCTTACTGGGCTCACTCTCCCACTCCTCAGAGGGGATCAGCTCTGGTTTACTCCCTCCTCAGCCACAGGCATGAGCCAACATCTGCAACCTCAGCTGGCCTGGCACCAGCCTTCTTAATTTCTGCTTCAGGGACTGCCTGGTAACTGTAGGTGCCCAGCTCTACACACTGTAAGGGGCTATGGGATTCAGCACGGAGCACATCTTAATCTCAACACAGAAAACAGACATGCAAAAATCTCTTTTTTCCCCCAAAACTATTAAGCCCATGAATCCTCACCATCAGTTGCAAAACTGACCTTAGCTTCCAAAGCTTTGAGAATGCCCACAAATCCTCCAAGTCAGTGGATGCTTAGTGTTTTAAAGAAGGAGATCTCTTTACTCAGCTGGAAAGCTGTGGACTAAGGGAGCCTGAAATCTCAGGCTCCCAGGTTTTAGAAGGTAACTACCCCCAGGAGCCCTGCAGCTGCAGTAACACACTGTTATCACTTGTCAGCTCCCCATGGCCTGTGCAGGGTGCTGCGGATGTGAGAAGGTGGCATGCTGCTAACAAAAGGAAAGGAAAATGTGCCGAGAGCTACTGTGTATGACTAGGTGTTGAAGGATAATACAAGAGAAAACAGAAACAATCATGGCTTTGGAACAGCTACACTCGTTTGAACTTCAGGAGCTCCATTTCTGATCGCCGTAGTGATTTATTATGCCATGTAAGGAGCTCAGAGCTGCTTTGGTCTCCACACAAGAGCTGTGCTGGTGGCTGCTCTGGCCTAGGGATTATCACCACAAGTATTTCATGTCTTTCTATCCTACTGGAACTACCCCTTAAGCCAAACCATCACACAGAACCTCCCAATTCTCTGCAAACTCCAATGGCAGAAAGGGCCAGGATACTGTAAGAAAGGGGGAAAAATGTAGCGCAAGGGCCAGGAAGCAAATCTTCTTCAGTACCTGCTTTGCAGCAGAATAAAGCTGCATTTATTTCACTGTCATACTGTCGTTTCCCTCCCCTAAAGCCATGGGGATGGGTGGGTGTATGGGAACTCAGCCATGCCCTGTCCTCAGGGTAATAGCATGCAGCTCCCCATGAAGGAGCGCTGCGGAAGTTTTGCTGCCCCTCTCCCCCCCTGCAATACTGTCACTGGAGCTGAACAGAACCAGTAAAACTCAGTGGGCGCTGAGGGAACCATCTCTAGCAGCGTTTCTTCCCTCAGACCACAAATTTTCCTTCTGTGGGCAGGATCCACAAGCCACTGATGCTGACTGAAGGATTCCCATAGATTACAAAGGGCTCTGGATCCAGACTTTTCATATAACCGCCCAGCTAAGAAACAGAGAACTACATGGGATGAAAAGCTGTGGTGGATGGGAATTATTCCGAAGAACTTACAAAGACACTGTGGGAGGGCACGGTCCCAAGTGCCATCCCCCTGACAGGTAAGGACATGAGTACCCAACAAGTAATATCCGTGGCTGCACTGATATGAGACAGTTGTTCCAAAGCTGAATCTGTGAGGACCACTCGGCTGCACTTGCCGGATGCTGTTTTCCAGGTGCCCGGGGTCAGTACAGTTTATGACTGCAAACAAACAACAAAAAAAATACAAAACAAAGGGTGTAACAAAGAACAAGGGATTCTCCAAAAATGAGCAGGAAAAGGGGGAAAACTGCAAAGCACATTCCACAAGTGAAGGGGCTGCTCAGCAGCAGAGCCCTGCTCTCTGGCTGCAAACTGGGACTTGCAAATTAGGAATAACTGATTTCTTGACTGACACAGCAACAGTATCGAGAGATACTGGATTGGAGCACAGAGGGGGGGGAGTGCAGGGAGGGAATCTGGCAAGTGAACTGGAGTGCTAACACCAACAGAAGCAGGAGGGCAGCCCAGAAGGAGACAGGGCTCTGCACAAAGAGCACGGTTTTTGCTCTGAGTGAACTGGTTACCAGTGTGACCTCTGCTAAGGGTCTGGCCTGACAGCCTTGTGTCCCCCCCACTTACAACACTCACTTGGAGGATAAAAGCATTTACTATGAGGGTGCTGAGGCGCTGGCACAGGGTGCCCAGAGAAGCTGTGGCTGCCCCATCCCTGGCAGTGTTGAAGGCCAGGTTGGACACAGGGGCTTGGAGCAGCTGCTCCAGTGGAAGGGGTCCCTGCCTGTGGCAGGGGTTGGAACTGGAGGAGCTTTNGCCCCATCCCGTGTTGAAGGCCAGGTTGGACACAGGGGCTTGGAGCAGCTGCTCCAGTGGAAGGGGTCCCTGCCTGTGGCAGGGGTTGGAACTGGAGGAGCTTTAAGGTCCCTTCCAACCCAAACCAGCTGTCTGGGATTCTACGTGGGGCTGGGAGGGTCCAATAACAGCTCTGAGCAAAGCCCACGGGATAATCATGCTTGTTGTGTAAGACTTACACAGGCCACAGAGCTCAAACATCACCTGTACATCCCTGAGGAACCACAACATTTGCTTTACATGAATTTACAGCAGTGTCAAGCAGGACTTTAGAAACCCAGAGTAACCAACACAGTGCACTGTGCCCCAGCCCAGAGCAGAGGCACACACTCACCACGACAGGTGGGCAGGCTGCTGCTCCACTGTCCATTGGCCAAGCACTGGGACTGAGACGCTCCTTCCAGGCGGTACCCAGTGTTGCACACAAACTTGGCTACATCATTCAGGTTGAACTGGTTCCCTTGGGTCAAGCCATTGGCAGGGTTGCCAGGGTGGCCACAAGTGATGGCTACAATTTAAAATCAGAGATATTATGGGTTTTGTCTGGATTATCCATTGGAAATAACTCCCATGAAATAAGACCACCCCCCACCCCGACCCTGAAACTCATATCAACCAAAGATTTGTGGCCAGCTCTGTTGGAATACTGAATCAAGTTGAGAGCACAGTACCTTCGTTCATTTTACTGGCATAAGAAATTCCCTGAACCACTCTAAGCAGCTGAGTGCCAGAATCCTGACTTAGACTGTAAATCCCTAGAGCTCCTCTTCAAAAATCCCAGCTACTGCTATTAATCTAGTGCCTTACATTACCCTGGGCATCACACAGAGTGATGAAACCTGATGTCTTCTTCCATCTCCCTAGCGTAAGTCGGATGTATGTTCACTGCAGTATAAAGTAACACCTGCAGGAACAGCTAAGAGAGAGGAAAAATATGAGAAGAACCAGGTTTCTAGCAGATGGCCTAAAAAGCTCCAGTCTTCCTGCTTTAAGTTTGCCAAACTCTGGGAAAAACCCTTTATTTCTAAATCCCTGAAATGAGGGTTTAGTGTAGTTCTTGTTTCTGTGGTTGATGTGAGTGTGGGTCTGTGACAAGGTAGAGGGTGAAAGGGAACTGGTCGGAGCTGCTCTGACATCACCCAGTGAAGGTGCAAAGGCTGGAGCAGCAGTAAGCACAAGCAATACGGAAATTCAAAGTGGTTTTGCCTGGGCTGCTCTGCTGGCACCTGGGAAGAGATGGGTGATGCAGGGAGGATGCAGCCCCTGCCATGAGCGAAGCCCAGAGACCTTTGCAGTGAGTTCCACTGCACACAAGAAAAGCCAGGACAGGCCATGCAGAGGTTCTTGGCTGCTTAAGGAATGGGACATCTTCTGACAGCAGAGGACAAAGCAATATTGATCACTGCCACGCTGAAACAGGGTCATGGTCCATCAGTGGAAGTCCAGCGGTTTCGCCATACAGCTGCCAAAGCCAGGAGCTAGAGGGAAAGATGCAATTCCCACAAAAGATCCATAACACATTGACTGCCAGAGCTGGACTGCTCCACAGGGATGGAAATTTATTCCTCATGCAAGCTGGTGACAGGCACAGGTCTGAAACACGTGAAGCACTCCAGCCTTTCAGTGCTGCAGGAAGCAGATGTCAACCTCTTTGAGGTGCTTCTGAATATGGTTATATGCGTCTTGAAATAGGTGATGGATTCTGTCCCAGAAAAAAAAAGCTCCCCACAGCTGCCATGGACCAAAAAGGCCCATTCACACAGAGGAAGCAACTGTAGCAGGCTTAAAGAGAAAATAGCAGGACAATAGGAAATGATAATATGCTAACACACAGTGCCCTGAGCTGCTTCAGAAGCAATAAAGCCTCCAGGCATCTAATTTCAGAGCCCAACAGTGCTCTGCTTTAATGACATAAAATTTATGTTATCCATAAGGCCTAATGTAGCGCAATAACTTCAAGGCCAGCTTCTGCACATGAGACACGTCTACACATCTCTGCACAAAAGCTTGGTGGGCTTCAGGTACCTGAGCCAGAAGCCAGCACAAAGCAGAGCCAAGCAAAGGAACCTGTTCTGGTTCAGCTGTCAGAAGACAGATACAGATGAGCAACATTCATTGCCTTTGTTCTAATGGGTTTGGTCCCTCCCAAAAGAAACAAGATGAGCCCTGAAAATGCATGTTCAGAAAATCCTGCATTTCCATCAATCTGCCTGTCAGCAGGAGGGACCCATCAATATGATTTCCTGATCCAAGGTTACTGTGTATATAAGCAGGAAAAAGTGAATTGATTTTTTTTCAACAGAGCATCCTCAGACAGGAGAGTAAATGTAAACCTCCCGACGGACCCAGAGCCAGCCTTTCCAATAATTCTTTTCCTAAAAAGCTCATGCAGAATCACAGACATCCTCCAAGTTCTGGAGTCCCTGCTAACCTTGATGAGTTAAGTCTGTGTGTTATTTTTAGGCTGGGATCTGTGTATGCATTGATCGGTCATCCCGTACTTCATATCCTGCTGCTATTACTGTGCCTCAGCACATAAAGCTCTAAACCAGGCAGGAGAGACTGGAAGCAAACAGCTTGAGAATCATGCTATGAAATACAGGGATTGTACTGTCCAGTGATAGGAAGATGCTTAAACTTATTAACACCTTAATGCTCCAGACACTTACTTCATTAGCTTATTTAGTGGAAGGATAATGAGCAGGTTGTACAAGGTGACTTGTGAGCAGAGGAGGAGAGAGACAGACGCACCAAGCAAGGGTCTCAAAACAGTGACTCTGTGCAGCGCTTGGTGGGGCTACATCTGCCTTTAACATCCCTTCATCCTGATAAAAGGCGGTCTCCTCAGAAACCAGACCTTCCACTGGGCTCAGCTGCCCAGAGAAGCTGTGGCTGCCCCATCCCTGGCAGCGTTCAAGGCCAGGTTGGATACAGGGGCTTGGAGCAAGCTGCTCCAGTGGAAAGTGTCCCTGCCCATGGCAGGGGTTGGAGCTGGATGAGCTTTAAGATCTCTCCAACCTCAACCATTCTGTGCTGGAAGACATGAAAGAGAAGTGGAATTTAAAAAGCAGAAGAAAAAAGTAAAGCAGCCAAAACTGCAGCTCAGCCACAGCTTAGCATTCTCCTGTGTGAACCCCAGGGACCCTGGTGTAGCACACTCACTGTGTGCGTGCAAAGCGACCGAGCACAGCCCGGCTGTGCAAACCCTCAACAACATCTTTCCACGTGCTCCTCCTCTGGCCGCCACCATGGCTAAAGGAACGGGACAACGTACTTACGCACACAGACAGGCGTCTTCCCGGACCAGCGGTGGTCCTGCTGGCAGATCCGCACCGACATGCCGATGAGACGGAAGCCAGGGTTGCACTGATAGACCACGCTGCCACGGTAGTTGTAGTTCTCACCATTGATCTGCCCATTGACGATGGGACTGGGGACACCGCAGTGCCCCGCTGCAGAGGCAGACAGGAGGGTCACCCAGAGCTCGCTCCTGAAGGCATCACACACTGCCCTGAGCCTGAGTTCCAGGCTCTGCACTTACAGACAAAACCAGAGCAGCAGCAGAAACAACAAAACATTCTTAAAGCTCTCCAGTCTCAGAACACCTCACATCTACTGAGCATGTAAGGAATCAGACTGTACCTACTTTGGGGTTGTTTAGTCTGGAGAACAGAAGGCCCAAGGGGAGATCTTACTGCTCTCTACAATTGACTGACAGGAGGTTGTAGTGAGATGGGGGTCGGTCCCTTCTCCCAAGTAACAAGCTACAGGACAAGAGGAAACAGCCTCAAGCTGTGGCAGGAGAGGTTTAGACTGGACATTAAGAACAAGCTCTTCACCAAGAGGGTGCTCAGGCATTGAAACAGGCTGCCCAGGGCAGTGCTGGAGTCACCTTCCCTTGAAGTGTTCAAAACCATGTTGATGATGCCCTCAATGACATGATTTAGTGGTGGTCTTGGCAGTGCTGGACTTGATGATCTTAAAGGTCTTTCCAACCTGCTTGATTCTATAGTTTCAGTAGCGCTGAGTCCTCCCTCAGCTTCCTTCTTGAATCAGCATCTCAAATCCCTATTCCCGCTCAAACCACAGCCAAGACTTTTTCCCACCCACCATCCCGGATCCTCCACACATACCCAGACATCTCACTTCTGCTCCACTCCAGAGCCCGTTGGCCATGCACTCCCGCACCCGGGAGCCCACCAGGGTGTAGCCGGTGTTGCAGGAGAAGATGGCAGTGGCCCCATAGCTGGTCAGCGTGCCAATCTTGTTCCCATTTGGGGGGGTTGGCAGCTCTCCGCAGGAGATAACTAAAAGAGATCCAAGGCACAGGAAGTGAGGACAGGCAGGGAGTGGTGGTTTTTGCAGAGCAATGCACTCAGTGACACCACTGCAATTATTATCCAAGTCAGAAAGTGGCAGGAAAGCTTACCAAATAGTTACAGGGATAATCAACCCAGAAGGTCTTCCCACAGGAAGTTTTTGACACAGGAATATTTCTATTAGTAACCCACTGCTGGATATGGGCGGGAAGCCTGACTTCTCGCAGAGCCACAAATGCTGCAGGATCTCCAACCAGAAACTGGAACACCAGCACTGGCCACCCAGCTTTCTGTCACACCATGATTTGCAGGACAGAGACCAGAGCCACAGAGGGCACCCAACTTGACCCCTGGTTTGTGGGGTGCAGCTGGAGCCTGGCAAGGAGCTCCTGCAATGCAGGTCCCAACCACAAACTCCAGCTCATTCTTTTATCTGCCTTAAAGCCCTGCAAACCCTCCAGAGCTTTTGCACTCAGCAAGAAATCAAGGGGCTCACGCTGGGTTCTTCTGACCCCAGTGCACTGCCAAGATCCTGTCAGCTGAATTCAGATGGCAATAACATTGAAGAAATACAACGAGGTCAGGCTCGTGCTCCTGGAGCTGGCGGAAGAGCTTAGCAGGGGTAAAACTACATCTGTCACTGAAGTTGGCACTTGCATCTCTAGAAACAAAGGGAGGCAGGAGGGAAGGGAGAGCTGCTATTGTGGAGGAGAACCTTTCTGTCTCTACTGGCATTTAGAGAGGAAAAAACCTCCACCTTTGACAAGAGATCCAAAGCACAGCGGTCATGTCAGAAGAACTGAGTGAGCTGCTTGTTTGCCAGGAGCGTGTTTGATTTACAGGTGACGCTGTTACCCTGTAAACTTGGCATTTGCATAGAACTGCAAGAGGTTAGGTTTTAAATCAGAGTTCTTCATTTCCTTTCTTAGAAGCAAACTTCAGAGCATCTGGCAGCAGTGACAGGTTAGCTGCTGGGGCCCGACAGCAACAGAGGAGCTGCTGTGCTGGAGCTCTTGCAGAACTGTTTATCACAGAATCCCAGCCTGGGCTGTGTTGGAAGGGACCTTAAAGCTCATCCAGTTCCAACCCCTGCAAATTTCTTGTCAGTCCCTTTGGACACTGGAAGCTGCTCTAAGGTCTCCCTGGAGCTTTCTCTTCTCCAGGCTGAACAAGCTCAACTCTGGTTTAGATTCTTGGTTTAAGAACTCCCTGCATCCAAACTCTCTCCTACCAGTGCAGTTTTGCAGCCATGCTCTCAGATGCTGCCAAGAGTGGCCAGGGCTGGGATGGGTTTGCAAGCCAACAGCAGAGCTTGCACACCCACTGCATGGTGAAGAGAAACCCTATCCCCTGCCAGGCACCGGGTAAAGGTGCCTGCCCCAATGCAGCTCCTGAGCTTCACGGCTCTTACTTTTACAGGTTGGCATCGGTTCTCCTATGCTCCACCTCCCGTTGGCTTGGCACTTGATGACCCGCTGGCCCGTGTAGTAGTACCCAGGGTCACAGATGAGCATTAGCTGGGCATTGTAGTGGTACTGGATCTCATAGGTGAGCCGCCACCGACCATGCTCAACTGCAATGCTGTTGATATCGGGACAGGTGACAGCTAAAAACCAGATGTGGTGAGTCAGGGAAAAGAAATGAGACAGAAAGAGGTTAATAGGTGTGTTCAACTCCAGGGACTTTGGGGCATTTCAGCAGGGGTGCTGGCTTTTTAACAAGGGGGTCAACATTAGCATCCCTATTACAGGTGGGAAACCAAGACACCATGAGAGGGGACATCAGACAAAACCTGGTGCAACTGTGAGGCAAAGCTGTCATGCCATAGGTGGAAGATGCTAATAAAGGGATCTCCAAAGCTCCCTGTGGGACCGCAGCGCTGCACACACTTACCCACACACTGAGGGGGCTGGTTGCTGTTACTCCACTGCCCTTCCTGCAGGCACTCGGCGCTGGGCTCCTGCCCTGGCTGCAGCTGGAAGCCCTGGTTGCAGTGGTACACGGCTCTGGTACCCACAGTGTACTCCTTGCCAAAGACAACGCCGTTCTTCGGGGCCCTGGGAACTCCACAGGAGAGAGCTGGGAAGGAGGAGAGAAGTTAAAAACACCACTGCTGAGAGATCACTCAGCTCCCAGTTTCACCATGGATTTGTGGAAGCCCAGATCCCAAACTCTCCTGTTTACAAAAGCTCCAGCCCCCTGGTGAACCCCAGAAGCTGCAGTGAATGCCCATTTCCACAGAGGATCAGATTTTCAACTTCTGTCAGTGCAGTAACAGCAAAGCCAATGCTGAGTACCAGTTTCTACTGGAAGAGAGCCTGGCTTGTCCTTTCTATAATACCTGTAACACAAAAGGCATCAACACAGCATCCAGAAGTTTTCACACAGAGATAAAGGATTAGACAGCACTATTTACATCCCACAGCAGCAACAACCTGAAACCCCTTTCCAGCAGCACTTTTGGATTACATAAGGCAGCAAATTGTGTAATTACATTGTGGCAGAAGGAAAGCTAAATTTAGCCTTGGGCTGAGAAGGTAAGGGGGGAGTTCAGGGGAATCAACTGATGAACAGGCACGATGCCAAACGCCTGCTCAAGACGGCAGCACTTCGGAGGAGATGCTCTGTACCAGTGCTGCTGAAAGCCTCAGTCCTGCAGCCTGGAGAGGGTCAAACCGGGCAGAACAGGTCACAGACAGGGACAGGCAGGTCACAGAAAGATGAGCAACAGCCAAATACAGAGAGCTCAGGAGCACGCTCATCTGTGCTGCAAGAGTTCTGCGTGATGAGACATGTCCTTTTACCCTCTTCTCCACCTCTGGGAACACCAGCGCTGGGAGTCTGTCACTCAAATCTGTTTTTCTCTATCAGCATTCAGGAGAGCTGGGAAATCAAACCCAGACCTGCCTCCAAAAGCATCACACAGGCTCCCATCCCTCTCCAAGGCTCACGGCTTGGACTGGAGAGGCATGGGGTGGCAAAGGGGAAGGAGCAGCCTGGACCTGTGAAGCTGCCACTGTGAGACTGCCAGCCTGGGGGCTGCCAGCAGCCTCTGTGGGGCACCGAGATGAGCAAAGCACCGATTTGGAGGCCAGCACCTAACCCAAACAGCTGTCTGCACTTAGAACTGCTCTGAAGGAAATGCACTCCTTCCTGGAGCAGCCTACACTGCTCCCACTCCACTTCTGTATGAACCAGAAGCTGAGCCTATGTCTCCTGAGCCACACACTGACACTTAAACACATTCACCTTCCTGTTATTCCCTCTCCACACAAATGAGGGGTAGAAAATCAGCAACCTTAGAAAAGTGACCTTCTGGTGACATGGACCCCACTGAGTGCTGAAAAGGAGAGGCCAAACTTACTGCGAGCAGCATCAGCACAACCTCCAGAGCTTTCTACCACTCAAGGTCCAAGATGCCTTCATCCCACTCCTGCTCCATGAGTCAGCCAGAGCCCCAACCTGGAGCACCATTACACAGCACCTCACAGATGCTGGTGTTGCTAATAGGTGTGAGTAATTCAGCAGGCTTGTATTAGCACAACCAGGCACATCCCTGGTTGAAATGATAATCACATGTATGTCACTTCATTGAGCTAAGGAGCTTGGCAAATCTCTCTACAAGGCTGGGTGTCTAGACAAGCAGCCACGCTGAATACCAATTTCATTCAGAGGCAAAAGAGGGGGCCCGGGGAGCCCTACCCTGTCACTTCCACCCAGCCGTGCTCTGATGACTTCCTGATGTTGCATCCAACCAAAAAGGCTGCTGGGAAAGCTGCTCCCTTCCCATGCCACTGCTCTGCAAAGCCTTCCCCTTTCTCTGTCCAATCCCCTGCTGCAGCCTGATGCTTCACCACAGGCACTGAGGCACAGAGACTGAAAGCTGGAGCCATGGGTGCTGGGACCTCTGCCACCCTACACCTGTGGCAGGATCCTTCCTTCCCTGCAGATCTGACATCCTTGAGCAGAATGTGGTATCAGGAAGTTTGTGTTTACAGAGCCCTGCACAAAGCAGAACAGCTTGATTTTTGGGGTGGCAATAAACTTGACATCTGCTCCAAAGAGCATTTCTGAGGCTCCAGCTGCAGGTACTGCCATCCACCAGGATCAGAGACCATGAAAGAGTTGCTCCAGGGGAAAGTGAACCAGCCTCTGGCTTGGAGAGACCCATGGAGAGTGTGGTCCAGGGGAAAAGGAGAAGGAGGACTTAATGATACAAAACTCTGCCTGCAGGAAGATGATGCGTTAGGAAAAGGAACAGAGACTATGCAAGCAAATCTGCAGCTGGGATTCCAAAAACAAAGCAGCTTAAAAATAGGCAGAAAAGGCGTATTAGATCATCTTGTGCTCTCCCTCATTGTGCCAACACAAGATTGTTCCCTGCAGAATATTCTCTGCCGCTCCCATAAATGTCAGCTAGGACGAAGCACATAGTAAAGATTATTCAGAGGGGATGGGGAAGAGGATTATGTACTGGCAGAAAGGAGCGATGGGAAATGCCACTGAATGAGACCATGTGTTTGCAGGCACCCCAGTTCCCCTCCTGACTCTATGAGCAATTTATGCAGTTACAGAGCGAGTTCCCAAACCTCTGCCATGCAGCCCCGGCCACCAGAAAGGATGAGAAATGGAGCACAGCCCAAGACCAAAGGGTGCCAGTTGGCTTTGCGAGCAGTGCAGGGAATGAAGAGGATGCTGGATTGCATGGAACCCAGGCGGGAGCAAGAGCAGAGCCAGCCCTGGCTACCGGCTGCTAGAGGCCGGGGGGGGGAGCTGCTCTGCCGTGAATTCCCGACAGCTCCAGCTCGCTGCCACTCGCCCACCTCCTGAATCCATCCCGAGGCACTTGGTAACCACGGGCCGTGCTGAGATTCTTGATGCAAATACAGGGAAACAGAAGAGGAGGCGACTTTCCCAAAGGGGCTGGTTCAACCTCGGGATCTAACGTGACGCAGCAAGCTCCCCTCACTGGAGACAAATCCACTCTTCCAGAGGAACATCAGCACCAAGATCCTGACCAAGCTGCCCTGTGTGGTCAGTGAGGACACACACACTGCTCCAAATGGGAAACTGATGTGAACTGGCCCCCAGATTCTTCCTGTGTTGGCAACTGCTATGGAGTGGCCGCACAAATTGTGCTCCTGACATGTCACAGGTTCAGCTGGACCAGAAGAGCGCTGAGTGGGTTCAGTGCTTCTCATGCAGATCCCATAGGAAAGCCTCTTCCCACACTCCTCCATCCCACAGGAAAGGCCTGTGGTGCTCAGCATTTCCAAGCCAAGAAGGAACAAGCCACAGATGGTGTGGCTCCAGCTCCCTCCCTGGTGCCTCAGGAACTAGTGCTCAGGTACTCATTTCTGCTTTGCATCATTCTGTCTGGTGATACCTCACCCAAGCACATCCCCTCCCAACCTCCCCACACATCACCCTCTCTCTTACCTCCCCCCTACTTGTGTTAGAACCCATTCCCCACTGCCATTATACCTCTTGGAAGAGAATATTGATTTTGGAGGCCTCAGGTGGCATTCCAGCACACCAGGACAGTAAAGACCTAGCAGCATTTGTACCTACTCCTGATTACAGGATTTTCCTTAAAAAGAAGCATTACATCAGAGAAATTCCCTACACGGGGCTAAGGATTCGGGAGGCACAGTTGCCATGACAGCTCCTCACTCCCACAGCTCTTGCTGTGTGCTTCATCTGCTCATTCCAGTGCTTGGTGTTTGTCCCCATCCATGTTATCACAGATTCACTACCGGAGTTTGTGCCCAGCTTCTCAGTTTCCCCTTGCCAATGGGACTGGGTGGCAGGTCCTTAGTTTACTGCTTTCCACTCACCTTTAAAATACAGCCTTGAGAGGGCTCCAAATGGACATAAGCACCCACAGCACAAACCCACCCATTAGAGGCAGGACAGCTCCCACCCCTGTGCAACTTCCAAAGAGACAAAGTGATTCAGGAGCACAGAAAGGAGTTCTTCAAGGCTTTTTGGTGCCTCCCACACTAAATAATCCTGCTTTTCCTTACAGCTTGCACTGGACAACAATACAGGCACTGCAATGAGATTTTGCCTATGCTGTCTCTGTTCCCTGGCTAGTTTCCAGGGAAGTCAATGCAATATTAATCCCCAGCACTCGGTCCCCTTGGAACATGGATGAATGTTCAAAGACATTGAATAGCTTCAGCAGAATAAAGATGGGCATTTTATCAACATAAATGAACAGGGATGACTGGCAGATCGAGAAGGTGCACTCAGAAAGTGAACACAGTGAGGGAGAAAAACAGCATGGAAGCAAAGCCCCTGGGGCTCAGAGCCCTGTCTGTCTCCCCCCCCAACACCTGGAAGGAGCCCTGTGCTAGGTCTGATATGCCATAAAGATCACAGCTCATTAGGAGGACATGTGGAAAGAACAGCCATGTGCCTTCATCTTAGATGAAGCCAATGGAAACAAGGCACCATCTGAATCCCACAAAACTTCCCATCCCCTATTGACACGTGCAGACCTAAGAGGGCACTTCCAGAAATACCAAATGAAATTCCAGTTACTAAAACCCAGCAGGACCTGTGCTCCCGCCAGCCTTTCTAGGCTCTTCCAAGCAATGGCTTCTCCCATCCTTAACTGAGGCTTGGCTGTGTCTTTACTGAGTGTTCCAACACCTCTACAGTGGTGGCCTTTACACAGATGCTTTTTTTCTCCCCCATCCCGAAGGCTCCCAAAGTAGTTACTCCCTTCCCTCCTTGCTTGTCTATTCCCAAGGACTTGGATATGAGGAGCACCCCCCATACCTCCCTGCAGCTCCAAGCCTGTTCTCAACAGGGAATTGGTGGAATTACAACAGCTTTCAACTTCCACTGCATTTCCCTGAGTCCTCCCAGGACCCCCGGGCCCCCAAAGGACACTTCCCTGCTCTTACCTTGGCACAGGGGGACTGCTTTGTTCCAGTGGAAGTAGCCCTGAGGGTGCTGGGAGCAGGTGGTGGTGCTGTGGCCAACGAGCCGGTAGCCGGTGTCGCAGCCGAAGCGGAGCGTGCTGCCGGGCTGCAGCCCCGTCTGGCTCAGAACCAGCCCGTGCGCCGGGGCCCGCGGGAGGCTGCAGTACGGGGCTGCAGGGGAGGGCAGAAGGAAAGAAATCCATCAGTGCATGGGCAGCAGCAAGGCAAATTCCCTTCCTGTTCTCAGGAATTACAGCCTGCTTCCCATACCCTGAGGCTGCAGAGGAAACAGAGAACGTGTGATAGATAAACGCAAAGCCAAAGGGGGAAGGAGTGCAGGGCTACTCTCTAAGTTGCACTCAGCTCTAGAAATAAAGACTAATTTCTGATAATTAAATATTACTTAATTCATTTACTGAGTAAAGTCATTATTTATTTATGACATCCTGGCAAGTTTTCAACCCAGTTTTATAACTTCCATTAATTAAGATTTGTGAAGTTTCAAGCTACAGTAATTCATTTTAAGGAATTCTCAGCAAATATTCAGTATCCAGCAGTAGGTTTGTGCTGAATGAGCAACCAGGACTCCCTGGCCCTCCTCCTGCAGAGCAGTGGCACAATGCCTGAGTAGGAGCACGATGTGTTTTGAACTGCAGATGCTGTAACACCATCAACCTCACGCACCAGCAGCTCCTAACACAAATTCCTAGGTTTTGTGATGTTCATCTCCAAACATCTCAAACTGGGCTCACTGCAAGGACACAATAATCCAGTAACACAGCAGTCTTTATGATAGATTACCCAGGATGGGTTTCACCCATCCAGAGCCACGTCACCTATGGTTGGATGTTCTGGTCTTGATGCTTTAGAGTGGTGGAGGAAAAGCCAAAAGCCTCAAGGTTTCTCCTGGAACAAAACCTGCCTTCCCCATCCTCACCAGCTCAGAATGAGCCCAGATTTGGGAGCCTTCCCAGGCAGTGGCAGTTTCTGCCCACACAGATGGCCCATACCCCTCTGCAGCCATTTCATGGCGATCCTTGGCTGCAGAGATGGCCACGTTCCCAGCAGAGACACCCAGCCTCTTCCATGTGCTTACCAGAGTAGCGGATTTTGAAGCCTTTTCTGTTGTAGGCATGATCAGAGGACCAGCGGAGATAAACTCTGTTCCCGCTGCTGGTGACGGTCAGAGGGGCTGAGTAGTTCCCACTCAGTGACAGGAGCAGTGGACTCTGGCCAGAGGGACCTGCAAGGAAGCGGGAAACAAGTCATGTCCCAACAGGCAACCACAGGAGCATCAGCACAGCACTTGCATTCTGCATCTGGTCACAAAGCTGCTGTACTGTGAACACTGACAGATCCCCTCTCTTGGTTCATGGGCCTCAAAAACCTGGTCTGTACGGCACCAGGGATGAGAATTCCCACTTCCCAACTCGCCCCTTCCCACCAATCTGCTACAATTCTCTCAGGAGCTTACTAACTCCAGCCGCTTTCAAAAATGCTTTAGATCTGTCCAAAAATCAAATCATTGATCTTTCCTTATCCAGAGAATCAATGAGACTTAAGAGGAGCTTTCTTTAAGTCCAGCATAAAGTTACACTCTTTGCAGAGTGTTTTGGGAACAGAGATTAGCTGCTAAGAAAACTCTGCCATCTCCTTCCTCTCGCCCTCCCTCCAGTCAAACTGGTGAATCTCTTACCATCAAAGATTTCAAACTCATCATACTGCTTCTCGCTCAGGAAGTACTCAATGGTGAGGGAGATGTTGTACCCAGGCTCTACCTTCACCACCCAAGAGCAGGTCTGAAAGTGAGGGTAACTCCCCACGAAGCTCTGGCTCAGGATCACACCTGTGGAGTCTGTCAGGACCTCATTCATCGGGCACTGCACTGCAGGGAACACAGCACAAAATGCACTTTCCTGGTTTGCAGAGGAAGGAAGGGAACACAAGATGCTGGGGCCCTGAGGGTCTGTCTTGGGTTAGGTCAGGATTCAGCGCAACTGCCACCTGTGCGCATCCACTGCACACCTTCACCCTCCCAGAGGATCCCCAGACCCTGATGTATTTACTCTCCACACAGATCCCACAGATCCAAGCAATAGCCCCATTTAAAGGCAGGGGCTGAAAGGAACAATGCAAATGAACAGTTTCAACTGTCGCTTGCACCATTCCATGTCTCTCACAAAATGAGTAACACTGCAACCACAAGACTATCCTCAAGTTCCAGAGAAGCCCTGGAAACTTTATTATCTAGCTTAGGAGAAGGTGTAGAACTAAAGGCTTAACCCAGGTCATCCATGGACTTGTTAATCAGGACATAAGAACTCCAGTTCCTTTCTCTAATCACTACACCCCACTGAGCTTCTAGAAACATTTAATCCAGTTAAAGACACTACATAGAAAGATCAGCAAAACCACCCCAGAAGAGGAGGCGAACACACAAAGCAAGCAAAAGCATAAAAAGAAAGGGATCTTTATTTATCCACAATTGTCACTTAAGTCCTGTGCAAACACTATACTTGGATTAATGGAAAAGAGCCAGCAGTACCCAGAAAGACCAGTGTATTCTTTCCAAATCCTTAATCCCATCAGTGATTTTTTGACCTCCACAAATTGGTGGCCAGATGTAATTTAAGCAGTCCCTTTACCCCCAGGCTAACAACCATCAGTAAATAATTGAATGACCTCCCTTTCTATCCTTCAGTTCATGCTATTTCAGAGCAAATAAAGCTATAGAAAAATATCCTATTATATGGTAAAAATGTTCAGATAGAAGGGAATGAAGGAGATGAAATAATCACGGCTGGAGTGAACAGAAGTACCAGCAGGAATCCAGAGGATAAATAAGGCAACATGGCAGCATGGAAACATCTCTGGGAGCCCTCCTGAGCAGCAGCAAGGTCCACAATGCAGTGTGCTTGGGGCTTTCATTTTTCTCCCATGTAGTCATTCTATGGCACTAATAGAGAAGCTGTTGTCGCAGGCCTGCTGGCCGGAGGAGCTCCAGCCTCCTTTTCCTTTGCCTGTTCACGGATCACTGGCAAACTCTCAGCACAGAATTCCCCCCCCACCTCGCATGGTAAGGACATCTGGGTGGCTTATAATGACTTGGTGAAGGCAGTCAGATACAGGGTGTGTCAGACACATGGCGCGGCAGACCTCTCCTCAGTCCTTTAAAGGAAGTACAAGCTTAAAGAGGTGTCTCACTTACCCTCCTCACAAGGTCCTGATGGGTGGTTTTGTACTACTGGGACCCTGGAGATATGAGAATTAACCCCAAAGATGCAGTATGTGCAGGGGAACCTCCTCTAGCTGCCATCCAGCTTGCTCCCTCCCATAGCCCATTTTGCAGCAGTCTCAAGGTAGGGAAGCTTTGGGTGCCACACTGGGCAGTCCCGGCTTTACCTTCACATGTGGGTGGAGGTCCTTCAAACTGGAGATGGGTGCCTAGTTTGCAGGTCAGGATTTCATTTCCAATCAAGGTAAAGCCAGGAAGGCATCTGTACCTCACCACATCACCTGCAGACAGAAACAGAAAACACTGACTCAAGAGAAGGATCAATTCATTAAGGCTGAAGCTTGCTCTTGGTACCATGGGGCGCAGAGACCTCTTGACCATGCCTCTGCCATTGAGCTCTGGCATGACCAGGCAGAAATAAAAGGTATAGAAAAAGCCTGCTGGAGCCTCAGTTGGGAAGAACTGCTGTCGTGCTGCTAGACTGTGATGATTTGTGTGAGCTATTTTCAGGTGGAGAGAGCAGACAGAGAGAAAAGCTGCTTTCAAAAAAAAAATCACTGCTACTTCACTGGTTGCAGAAACACTTAAAATGTGGATGGGAGCGTGAGCAACAGCAGAAACCACACAAAGCACAGTGCATATGGGTGAAAGGTTCCCATAAAAAGACTGAGGGCCTCTAAGCTTTCACACAATGCTTTGTCTGAGCCACCTGAGAACCGTTATTGTGGCAAAGACTTCTGAATGTTTCCAAACAAGCTCAAGCCTTTCACAAAAGCCAAACCGCTTCTGTACTAACAGGGAGGAAAAGCATCAGGACATCAGATCAGTCTGACTTGGTGTGAATGTTGGGTGTTGAGCAAGGTCACGCAGAACGCAGTGCCCCACAGTTACACATGTGAACATATGGGGTGACCACACAAATGTGCCTTCCTGTGGGCATCCCCAGCAGTGGACGGGGGAGGGCAAAGAGGGCTCAGAGGACAGGGAGAGGTTACCTATGTGAAATTCTTCATTCTCAGTGATGATTTCTGCATTGGGAACGATGGTGGGAGGCTGGCATCTGAAGAGCTGGTAGGCTGGAAGAGCAAAGGAGAGCAGCAGATGTTAAGCTGTGGGTGAAGGTGGCCATGTCCATCTCAGTGTGAAGCACAATGGACATCAGAGCAAATCCTCCCCCTCCACAAGTGGAAGGAATTGGCAAAACTGCAACCAGCCCTTTCCCCCTCAAAACCTGACAGAGATGGAGCCAGGTACTTGTGCTCCAAAGCAGCTTTCTCCAGTTTCTCACATCTGATAGGAAACAGATTTTGGTCAGCCTGTGGAGATGCAGGTGCCCAGACACCGTTACTGCATTTGGATGAACATGGAACAATGACTGATGGGTGCTGACATAAGGCACCTTCTGGGATACTAAAGGAGAAGATCCTGGTGATCTCATTGGAATCAGGTCAATCACAGAGGAGGGAGAGTTTCAGACTGCTCCAGCACCACGAAGATGGCAATGATTACTCAGAGAATTTCATCCTTATGCCCTGTCCTTGAACAGAGATCACAAACCTCACAGATATATTTTTAACTTGGAATTATTCATTAACTCCTGCATATAACTCCAGGAGTGCTCACGGGTTCAACTCTAAATCCTACATACAGCTTGCAGTTCACAAAGTAACCTGAGCAAGGCTGACTCTTTGATCAGTTGGGTGTTTCCTTCATGGGTACCATGCAGCTGAATGGGGAACAGAAATCCAGTTGATGAACAGAAACAACTCCTTCTGGCTCCTGCACCTGACCAATACATTGCAAATAGCACATCTGCCACCAAACCTAAAAGATCAGCTCACACCGAGCGAAACAAATGCACCACTTACAAGCCTGTGGGTGCATAAGGCTTGAGCATTGTGCTCTGTATTAGATAAACACACACGAGCTGTGAGCACCATTAAATAGAAAATATGGGACTGGGAACTAAATGAATATTAATGAAAGACATTTTCTGCTATTTGCTCAGCACTTCCCTGCATCTTTGCTCCCCCTGCTCCTGACCCTGGACAAGCAAAACTTCCTCTGAAATTTATATCAGCCTTTTTATTTGAGATCCTGGAGCTCAAGCTGCCACTGAATATTAATTCTTACTAACTCCCCGATGCTGAACTCTTCACACCACAGCAAGGCTGGCAGCACCGTAAGGAGGTTTGTGACATGTTTTACACATGGACAGAAGACGTCCCATCATCCTGCCCCAAATTCCTTACCCCTTAAACCTGGGGTAGGAAAATGCTTTCTCAAATGGCGTCTGGAAAAATGTGATGTCTGAAGATCCAGGGAACGGGCTGGAGGGAACACAGAAGCTTCTGGTTAATGTGAGGGATGGGCTTATGCATCCCATGTGTGCAAACGGGGTAGAAGCCAAACACGTGCTTACTACAGTAAGCTACACTCAGCTGGGATGGGGGCAAAGGGAAGTGCCAGCTCGAATCTGGACAGTTGGCCCCTGGGGGGCAGGAGAGGCAGCAGGGACACAGCAAAGAGCCATCCCAGAAGGGAACACGCTTATCTAGAATCTTTTTAACTGGATGGCTGACAGTGGGGAAAAGAAGGGAAGGAAACTGCAACAAAAATTGGAATTAAATGCTATTTAAAAAAAGCACTTGACAGCATTTACTGCAGTGGAAAGCAAACCCAGCATTTACAGCATTAAACTCTCCCCTAATGGAGCGTATTTCAACAGAGAGCTGTGATTAACATGGCTTCAGCATATGGGTGATACAGCAGCAGTAAAGCTCCTTTCAACAGCACATCCATTTGTTCTCACCAGGACAAACCAGAGTCCTTGAAACCACAGTGGGACCCCTGAGTTACTGTACCACCTCCTGTCACACACACACATCACTGGCACCTGAGCCAACCCGTCTCATACCAGGTGCAGCAGCCTCATTTTTCAAGGGATGCTACTGACTCTTTAAGCTCTGTGAATCATTCTTTTGTTTCCATTTCTCCACCCTAAGGAAACGTTTTTCTGCAGGCATTTGAAAGGGCAGTGGTACTCTGACATGGAGCTGATCATTGCTGTATGGGAAAAGACAGTTTAAAGCAGAAGGAAGACTCTCCTATGTCCTAGATCTGACAGGACACAGACACAAAAATGAAAACGTACATTGCTGCAGGTCCTGAGGAAACTGCATTTCCTGCAGTTATGTCCCAAAGTGATGGCCATGATTTAATTGACTGCATTGCCTGAACCCTTTTCCCACACCATTCCTGGTGTGCAAGGCAGCACACATGGAACAAGAGCCTGGGAAGGAGGGAAGAATGTCATCCTGGAGGCAACCACCTCAGTCACTTCAGTATTTGGGGTTAGGCTTTATACCAAAGCCCCATGTATACAGGGAGCAATGAGGCAGTAAATGAAGCTTCAATAAAAGGCAGAGCAGTTGCCAGAGTGCCCAGATGGTGAATGGGTTACAAACGACTGCAGAGTACCCTGATCCCTCCCAGCACCAACCCCAGACCTTCCATGCCTGTGGTGGCTTTATACCCCACCTATCAGCTAAAGAAACACCAATATAAAATGCTATCAAGATCACAGAACAGCAACATATGCTGATGGGCTCTAACCACAGCAATGACAGTATCTAATTCATATTACAAAAAGAAGCATTCACTGAGCTGCAGCAGTGTTTACATCCTCCTCATCTCTGAGCCAAACTGCCTAAACCATCATTTTTTGCATAACTGTTACATCCACGCCATTGTCTAGCAAAATAAACC
The DNA here is from genome assembly GCA_002631895.1 of Agapornis roseicollis. Classification (NCBI taxonomy): domain Eukaryota; kingdom Metazoa; phylum Chordata; class Aves; order Psittaciformes; family Psittacidae; genus Agapornis; species Agapornis roseicollis. Next base: position 68,994 of record NDXB01003151.1, read on the forward strand.
TTACAGTGTTCTGCAATGTAAACCAATTCCCTCTGAAGCCTAGCAAACATTCCTTACATTCAGCCTATCCATGGAATATTTGTCTTTCAGAACTGAACATAAGCTGAGTCGTTCTGCACAGGTTCGTGGTGTAACTCATGCACAGCTCCGCTACGTGGTTGCCAGCAAATTACCAAAGCCAGAGGAGGTCTCCATTTGCACATTCCAAAATCCCAGCCCTGCTGTAGGAACTTGTTAGCAAATCTGATTTAAAGTCGGGCTCTTATTTTGTGGTGGAAAGCAAATGCTCTCATTTCGATGTAACACCCAACATCTCTCTAATGTGAGCTGTGCTCACACCAAAGAATACCCAGGTAATTTATGGGATTTATGGGAATCCCTTTCCTCCCCAGAGAAATGGAGCCACCTCACAGGTGGGGCACAGCTACCATTTAAAACAGGCCACCAAAATCACAGAATCAGAGAACCATGGAATGGTTTGCGTTAGAAGGGACCTTAAATCCCATCCAGCCCCAAACCCTGCCACGGGCAGGGACCCCTTCCACTGGAGCAGCTTGCTCCAAGCCCCTGTGTCCAACCTGGTCCAATTTCTCCTCCCCAGAACTAGTCCTCCCCACAAGCCCCTCAATACCCCATGGACAGGTATAAAGCAGGTGGTGCTTAGAAAGCAATACAGACCATAGAAATAAATGGCAAAGATCCCTCCATTGGCTGCATCACTGTGGAATTTCATCAGGACCTGATTGGAAGAGCTTTGGGCTGACTTCTTAGCAGAGTTGCCAGTGAAGACACCAAGCTGTGGGGCTGTTTGCTGTGGACCATCCCTAAAATCATATGTCAGAAACACAAGAAAAGAGCATTATTGCATGTCTTTAATCCTAGGCAACAACCAGCCTCCTACATCGCATGCCAGGAACTCCTCCACACTCTTCCTCCCTTGTCCTCCCTTTTCTACATCTTTATTACAGCCTCAGCAGCTCCCTAGACAGTTGACCTGGGCACCCAGGCGCCCCCCCACTCCATTACAACCAAAATCATCTCTCTGGCAGTGCAGTGCTCACCGAGCAGCCAGCTCCACACATCAACTCCATTTTAAAGCTCAGAATTTGGGGTCAGTTTTCCAGAGGAGTTTCGCTCCTGTTTGCACAGCAGACACCCAGGTACTTTGAAAGTCAGGTATTGATTGAGTGCTACAAGCTCCAGAATGTGATCACAAGCTCTTCAGCCAGTGAAGCTCCCTTTGTTGACTGAGGCTCATAATGTGCCATTTCTCTTCCTTTTTCCAAATAGGAAAATAGGAAAGGATGGTCCCAGCCTGTAAGGCTCTGGCAGTGAAGAAATCAGTGCCACTTCATTAACCACATCAGAGCAGTACCCATTTTACATCAGAGGTCACAGCTCCCAGTTACTGCTGTTTAAAAGGCCAGTTCTGGCACTAATGCCATCCTGGCATTCCCTTCGCAGCCTGGGAAGTGGCTTGAATTGCAGAGCTGTGCACTGTGATTGCAAAAGAAAAACCCAAAGAAGACACTGGTAACTGTGAATGATATACCAATGGCTTTTTCTTCATTCAGCCCCTATCCATAGACAGGTAACCACAGATAAAGCGCAAAAGGAACAAAAAATGAGCCCCATTAAAATGCCTGTCAGAGCAGCAGCAAAAGGCAATTCCTGTTATGCAACTACAAACAAGATTAATTTCATCTAACTTCAGCTGGAGATAAAGACCCCATTTACCATTCATAAAGTGTCTTCTGTAATGCCCCTTTGGCTTCCCAAGAGATGTTTCCTTATTCCATTGAACACAGCATTTTGGAGATGAGGGGGCAGGCTGATGGCCCAGCAGGACACAGGGGCTCCTGCTGCAGCCAGGCTGCGGCTCAGCTCAGCACATGCTCAGGGTTACTGGGGCAGAGCAGTGGGGCAAAAGCACTGCAGGGGGCTGATGTGCTTCATTTTTAACTGATGACCACAAAGATGAATAACAAAGACCTACAAGGTCTGACAGGCGCTGCTGTACGGCCATAGGTAGGACTATTCTTTATGAGCTGCACAACACGGAGGCAAAAGCACCATGAAAGTGAAGGATTCCTGTAGGGACTCCCCTCCAGACCCCAAGGGTGACATTTCCACCCCTTGGTATGAGCAGCAAGTGACCATCCCTTCACTGTCCTTGCACTCCCTCCCTGCCTGTATCTTTCAGGAAGGCAACATCAACAGCATTTGGAGACAGTCCCCTGGCCATTGTGCCAGCCCCTTGCACCACAAGGTCTTTAATCCAAAGGCTCTATCTAGCACCCAGCTTAAAAAACTTCCACATCCTCACCCCAGAGGATGCTCCTGCTCTCAAACACACCGCAGCAGTGGGTGCTCTATTTACCAGCAAGAGCATCTTTCTGAAATGGAGCCTTAGCAGTGACTCCAGACAGTCCTCACACCTCTGCTATACCCACCAAACAGTGATGAAATCGTTGTAGGGCTCTGTCTGCAGCAGAGTGAAGTTGAGATGGATTCCGTATCCCACTGGCACTGTGAGCAGCCAAGTGCAGTCCTGGGAACTGGGGTACTGGTTGGGGAAGCCAGGAGAGTACACGGTGCCATTTTGGGTGGTGACGTTTCCCCCACAAGGCACTGCAGGTAATCAGAAACACAAACCTCAGGAAGAAGCAGGAACTTTTAAAGATCCTCTATTTCCCATTTGTCCTTCAGGGTTTTGGATAAGAAGACAGCAACTCTGGACACAGGAGGATCCAGCCCCCAAGCCTGCCCCAGCTTGCCTCAAATAATTCTTACCTGTCACAGCCCCATCACACATTTTCACTTCATCCCATTACAATGAATTTATTAAGTGCCTCCGAGCCAAAAGGAGCCTGGCAGGGCTGCCTGTACAGCTGTAGGAGCCAGGTGTGCAAATAAACTTCATCTTATGCCCTAGCCAGAATCTTTGGGCTCCACCAGCTGCCTGCACCCATGCATGGAAAATACATCTCCTGATGAGATCACAACAGTGGGCAAATCTACCCACTTGTTCATACAGCATGGCCTGGACCTGAAGCACCAAGCAGCTGGCTTTTCACAGAGCCCATCTGAGCAGGGGGGAAATGATGATTTGTATGACAGCAGCATCCAATTCATTAATCAAGATGACAGTTCTATTGCACGAGTTATCTTCCAGCTCCAAATGAACTTGCAGACTAAAGAGGCAATCAGAAACAGCCTGGGCAGTGGCAACTTGGGACAGGAAGATGACATCCTGCCGGAGTGGGCCACAGCGGGTCCTTAGTTCTGAAAGTCCAATGTACAAACATCAGCTTCTGGACCTCCCTGGTGTGGAAGTTCAACTGAAATGACGACAACATCTGCAGTGTGGTACTGGCAACCTGCAACAACTGCAGGCACAGCGTTAAGTGCCGACAGTGTCATCTGCCTGAGCCAGCACCACTCTAGAAGCCATGTAGCTGTTTTAACCCAGTCCTTGTCTCCAGCTCCCACATTCTTCCTCCCCACACACCTTATTAATTCAGGCTCAATGCTATACAAACAGAGCAACACACGCTCCTTTCTGTGCAGGACCAGCTCCACAGGCTTCTGCCACCCTGGCCCTGATGCGATGTGCCAGATGTAAGGTTAGAGCCAAGCTCTGGCTCTGCTCTGCTCACTCACATGCTTTGTCAAGCTGGGATGTGTATTTATGTAACTCCCTACACTCATTTTCTGAAACAAACACCCAAGAAACCTGGGAGGGCACATTCCTTTCTGCCCTGCAGAGCAGCAGCAGCCTGCTGAGCACTGGAAAACCTCCCTGGAGTGGTGCTGGGAACCTTGGCCTCTGTGCATTTATTTCAGCATTACAGCTTCTCTTTTAATTAAAAGGGCTTTCAGCTGTGACCTGCAAGGGAAAGGTGAGGCCGTTTGCCCAAGGCAGCGAGTCCTCCCTGCTTCTGCTGGGTAAAAATGGATCATTTGAGGAAACGGCTAGAAAAGGAGAGTTGTGCACTGCCTTTACCAGCACTAACAGCCCACCAGATGCACACACAGACAAAAGCAGCAAATGGTCCAAAGTACACCTAACCCCTTACCCCTCTCTGCTACTGGAAGTGCTGCAGAGCAAGAAAGCTACTCAAAAAACACAATAAAGAACTGGATGGTTGCAGCTGGCAGAGCTGATGCTCGAGGGAGATAAGAGCACAATCCTGTTACCTCAGGGAACTGAGGTGGGAAATCTTCTCTAAGAAGCCTTGAACTCCTTCAGGATTCATATGGAAACCTTCTACACGAAATTACACAAACCCCAGTTCACTGGCCCAAAGCATGAAAGGCTGAAACAACCATGCTGGGGTTTGAGAACAGAATCTGACATTTGAGCTTTGATGCCTGAAATGCAGATCCACTCCTTCAGCCTGCAGGGTCCTCCCAGCACATCCATGGTCTTCAGAAAGGAGACCATGCAAGGCTACTGCAAAACTCCTGTCTGGATAATTTTGGAGATGCCATCACTGCTGCACTAAAGAGACTGCAAGGACACAACCTTCCCACACTGAGAGTCCCCAGAGCTGCAAGGGGACTCTATTTATATACCAATGCTAAATCAATGGAAGCTGAACACTGCTGAAGAAATAAGGCAGATGGAAATTATTACCCTGACCCTGGACAGCTTCATGCTGGAAGCAGAGCTCCCACTGGCACCAGGACTGAGAGTCCTCACCTGGAGCACAAGATTCAAACACCTCCTCACAAGCTGCACCTCACTTCTGAACTGTTCAAAATGCTCCTCTGGATTGAGCTCAAATACGCTGAATATCAGCTCATGAAGAACACATCTCAGTGCTCATTCCCAGCCTGCCTCCAGCAACGCTTCTGCCTCCAGAGAAACTTGCAGCCCAAGTACAAAACAATGACTCAAAAGGAGGCCAGAGCAGCGCTGAAGGCTTTTCTCTCCCCACAAATGCCCCTGTGGGTGCTCTCAGGGTGACCCAAAGCCATACCTTCACACCTGGGCAACGGGTGGTCCCAGTTCCTGTTGGTGCCGTGCTGACAGGTCAGGACCGGGTGGCCGATCAGCTGGTAGCCAGGCAGACACTCGAAAGAGATGGACTGGCCAACGTTGTAACCGGCTCCTCTCACAACACCGTTAGCAAAAGGTTCAGGGTCAGGGCACTCCTGCAGCTCGTAGGCTGAAAAAGAAGCCCCAAACTCACAGAATCCCAGATAGGTTTGGGTTGAAAGGGACCTTAAATCCCATCCTGTCCCAACCCTTGCCATGGGCAGGGACCCCTTCCACTGGAGCAGCTTGCTCCAAGCCCTGTGTCCAACCTGGCCTTCAACACTGCCAGGGATGGGGCAGCCACAGCTTCTCTGGGCACCCTGTGCCAGCGCCTCAGCACCCTCACAGGGAATTGCTTCTGCCTAAGAGCTCATCTCAGTCTCCCCTCGGGCAGCTTAAAGCCATTCCCCTTGGCCTGTCCCTACAGGCCCTTGTAAATAAGGAGGAATGTTTCATACTTTGTATCTCCTCCCCAAAGCAGGAGCAACGCACTCCGTGTGCTGCCTGGCTACTTCCTCCTCATACAACAGCTTAATTGCAGGGGCTACACATACATCTGCTGAGGGAAAATCCTGCTGCAGCCCCAGACAGGAGCACTGGGATGTGCAGAGCCCCAGAGCCTGTACCCACACAGCCACCCTGCACTTCCAATTGGGAAACCTGCCTTGGTTTCCACAAAACATGGACAACCCTGACGACGAATGCAAGTCAGTGAGTTAACGTGTTCCACTTGGCATTATAAATGACTGGTCAGCCTTACTAGAGCTAATTTACATAGCTAATTTCCATGAGATTACCCAGAGTGCCTCACAGAGCACATCCCTTCCCTTGTGCAGCAGCGCATGAATTATACGGTGCAGGGACAGGACAGCCAAGACAAAATTAATGTTTTCAATTAAGTATGAGTAGCAGCTTTTACTGCTATTTCTGGGGAGGGAGGCAGTCCTTTGTCAGTCCTTGGCTGTATCACATGCTGGAGACACATGCTCCATCATTCCTGCTCCTCGCGTCTCAATCCCAGACAGTAGCTGGATCACTTGGCTCCCAGTTGCTGCCCAGCAAAGCTCATCCTGAAGTACACAACCTGCCCTTGGCATCCTTTGCCCCTTCATATTTGCCTATGCCAAGGACAGGTGGACAGAGAAGACCACTGCTCAGCTAAGAGTGCATCTGGACTTCAGCTGAGACTGAAAAGCAGAATTCCAGAGCAAACTCATGGCTGCTCAGCACTCTTCTCTTTGCACAACAGAGCCAAGATGGAAGTGAATCTGGCTGAAATTAATTCAAAGACATTTTGCTGTCACAAAGCACTTCAGGAACATTTGTTTTCTGCCACAGGCAGAAATCGGGGTGAATGGATCCCGAATGAAGCATGGCCTTCATGTAGCACCTTCCCATTCCCTTGGATTAAGTCCTCATGGAATTAATTCAACAGAAGAGCAACAACCATGAACCCACCCTACACCCAGTGCCCTCACTGTTAGCACCTGGGGACAGCATTGGCCCATTGCAGCTCACTCCGTACCCTGGTATTCCAGTTTGAAGCCTGGCTTGTTCTGGGAGTGGTCGCTGTGGAAGTACACGGTGGTTTCGTGAGACGTGGAGAGGAGGGAGCCGGGGAGCTCGGTGCCGCTGAAGCGCCCGATGACGTTACTGGTGTCGTAGGGCCCGTTGCGGATCTCAACAAAGTCATGGTTTGGCTCCGTGGAGAAGTTCAGGAACTGGACGTGAGCACCTGCAGGACACAAGGGAACGCTCTGCCCCTAGAGCCACAGCCAAGCCTCAGCACAGCAGCACCGCTCACCCACTGATGCCCGGGACAGCCTGGTCCATCAGCAGCAGTACATTTTCCATGCTGGAGGGAAAGGGTCCTGTGGTATACGGGTCCTGCTTGTTTCAGACAAGCTGAAGCTATTAATGCCTGCAGTTCCATGCTGCTGGAGCTCCTGTGCCTGCCTCTCTCCCTGCCTGAGACCACTGAGATTAGGAAGGCAAGCACAGAGCCACTCAGATCATCCCATGCCAACCAGAGCGCAGCCAGCTAGGATGACAGGGCTGGGATGGCATGGCTGGCGTGGCAGGGCAGCCCCAGTTCTGTGTCCCCAGCAGCACACAACAGCTTCACCAGGAGCAGGAGTTAATTCAGGAAACCCAAGGAGTCAGCACTTCCAGGTGTGCAACACTTCCATCTCCTGGCAATGAGGCATCCTGATGGGGCTGGCCTGGAGAAGAGCTGAGTTGGAGATGTGTAAATATCTTCCTTAGTAAGGACTAGGGAGATCCTAATGCTGAGTGTGCTGATCCCTCCTGAACTCTGGCTGAGATAGGATATAACCTGACACAGGCTTTGGGCACTTGTAACACTTACAAAGGGTGATGCAACAGTCATGTTACAAGTGTGAGTAGTTAAGACAGGGAAATACACAAGCACACTGTTAGAGCCAGTTCAGCAGTGTGTCCTGCCTGCTACACTCCATGGTGACCTGCAATCACCTTATTTATCATTTCACAGCACCAGATATGTGCATTTTTAATGGCAAGTGTGATTAGGAGGTCAAACAGTAATTTCTGTAACTCATCTTGGCCTCCAGCACTGACCATGCACAGACTGAACAGGGACAGCATCTTCCCATCACCTCTTTTGTGACAGCACCAAACCCAAAGCAGCTGTCTCACCAAACCCCACAGGCAGCAATATCCTCCACGTGCAGTCCAGGTTGCTTGGATAATTTCCTGGGAACCCTGGGCTCAGGAGCACTCCTTCCATCTCTTCTGCTGTTCCTCCACACTGGGCTGTAAGATCAACAGTGTCAGTGGTCAGGATGGCTCATGGGTCTCTCTGGGTGCTGGTCATGGCCAGCTGTGAGGGAAATAAAGCTACTAGAAAGTAAGAAGAGAAACAGGAAAGGCTGCTATGAAACTAGTGTGGAGCTTGCCAGGCACTGCATGGCCACATTACTGATGCATGTACCTTTCTCCTGCCCTCTGGAGATGAAAGCCTGAGCCCAGAGATCCAGTTTTGACAATCACAGTGGGAGAGATGGGAGCTGCAGGAGAAAAGCTGGACGCTCCTTTCTGTCCACAGCCACTGTACGTGCACACCATGCACACAGCACTGGGGTGAATTTTTAACCACCAGAAAAACTGACTGTGAAGAAACAGGCTGATCCTACTTTGACTCCAGTTACTGCTGCTGCTTTTTCTTGTTAACCGGTCTACCTTGACTGCTGTACTTGTCAATCTCTGGGCAATTACTGGTAAATACAGAACAGTGTTTGCACACTGGCTGAAAACAAATTCCCTACCAAGAAGCAATCCACAGATGACAGCACAAAATATGTCTACAAAAGGCTTCATATGAAATTTAAACACAGACAGCATCTTCGCATGCTTATCTGGATGACCTCTACCTTGTTACGGTAACACCATCCAGCCAAATACACCCAGGTGTACTCCTACCCCTAACACGTTCTGACAGGGAAGGGGCAGATTCCCTTTGTCTGATATCTCATTATGTGTGCACTTGCTACTAACAAGGTTTCTCCCAGAAGATTTCTCTTTCTTTTTCCTCTTATGGCTCTTTAATAGAACTACTTCTAAATGATTTAGAAGTCAAGCATCTGGATGAAGTGGACCAAAATGAAATCGGCACATGTTGCCAGGGAAGCAGGCTGTCCTCTGGGCAGAACAACCATGTGGCCAGCAGCCAGCCGTGCTCTGGACACTGTTTAGACAGATCAGTGCACGATTAGTGCAGGACAATGAGCCTCAAACCATTAGCATTGGGTGCTGCACTTCCCCAGAGAAGACGATGGTCACTCAGGATGGTCTTCACTTGGCTGCAGAAACTTGTTTATGCCCCCCTGAAGTTCATGGAATCACAGACAGGTTTGGGTTGGAAGGGACCTTAAAGTGCATCCAGTTCCAACCCCTGCCATGGGCAGGGACCCCTTCCACTGGAGCAGCTTGCTCCAAGCCCTGTGTCCAACCTGGCCTTCAACACTGCCAGGGATGGGGCAGCCACAGCTTCTCTGGGCACCCTGTGCCAGCGCCTCAGCACCCTCACAGGGAATTGCTTCTGCCTAAGAGCTCATCTCAGACTCCCCTTGGGCAGCTTAAAGCCATTCCCCTTGTCCTGTTCCTACATCCCTTGCCCAAAGCCCCTCTTCCAGGTTTCTTGTTGACCCCTTTGTTGGTCACCCACTTTTGGCTGACCCTTCTCAGGTCAAGCCTGATGCAAACTGAGGGGTATGAGCAGACGGGTGGCTGGGTGCTTGTACCACTGCACTTGGCCATCATCATCCAGAAACAAGACATCTGAATTAAACTGTGCTGTTGTTTACACTGGGACAGTACTGAGCAGGCACAGCTCAAGCACACGAAATCCTACTGAACTGATTAAAAGAAAACTTGAATCATGTAGTTGCTCAGCCAGTCATCAGCTAACACAGGGATCCTCCTCCATGCTGGGATCTCCCACTTCTAATACTGAGCTTCTGATTTCTTTCAGAGCAACTCCCATGGGTATGGGTCCTTCAGCTCAGTCATTCTGCTCTAGATGTCTCTGTATTTATTCCTGGTCTGCAGATCATCAGATAAAAGAACTGTTAGCTCTTATAATTACTTTAAAGCAAAATGATGTAAGCTAGAACAGCAGGAGCCTGAAATAACTGTTAACTAAAGCTATTAAATGCATAAATGTCTCTCTCAGAGCTGTAAAATGTGCAATATGAATATTAAACATCTAGATGGGCTAAAAGCAAAATACTGAAAAGAATCAAACAAAGCCCAGCAGGTTCCCTACACTCTGTGCCTCTTCTCCAAGGGCTCCCTTCCTTCACGGTGGACACTGGCAACAACTGCAAGGTTTTTCCAGAACCAATGTACATTTCTCTAACTCAGACCTTTCCCTTTGTTTCTGAGCAAAGCACTGTAAATACCTGCTAGGTATGAAAGAACAAGGGTCCTACCGATGCAAAGCGGTGGTGGGTAATTCCAGCGGCGGACGGTGCCTGGCATGCAGGAGATGTGAGAGTGGCCCTGGAGCAGAGGAAAACAAGCTCAGCATCTGGAAGGTCTCCCTGTGCTCCAGGTGTTTGCTCTCATCCCCTTCTGTTGGGAAGGTGCGGTACCTGCAGCGCGTAGCCCGGTTCGCACTGGAAAGAGACCACGTCGTTCACTAAATAGCGCTCCCCGATCTTCAGCCCATTCCCAGGGACAGGTGGCTCTGGGCAGCTGGACAGACCGACGGCTGTGAAAGCAAGAGGGACATGAGGGCACTGCAAAGCAAAGACCGGCTCATTCTCAATGGCTCATGAATCAGAGCACTCCCCATGAGCCCTCCCCATCCAAGGTCCATATCCATCTGTCCTGGGTTCAGCAGTTGCAGTCAGTTTTTCTTCTCTTTAGTAGCTGTGTTTTGACTTAGCCTGGGAACAAGGCTGATAAGGCCGATGTTTTTAGTTGTTGCTGAGCGATGTTTGCCCTGACCAAGGACTTTGTGAGCCTCATGCTCTGCCGGGGAGAAGGGGGGCCGGGAGAAAGGAGGGACAGAACCCAAACTGACCAAAGAGGTATTCCATACCATAGCACGTCATGCCCAGGAGGTAACTGGGAGTGACCCGGAAGGAGGGGGAACTTCCCGGTCGGGCTCGTTTTCGGCGGGTGGTATCGTACCTTCTTCCCTTGTTTTCTTTGTCATTGTTATTATTGTTGGTGATAGCGATAGTGATTTGTGTTGTACCTTGGTTACTGGACTGTTGTTATCTGACCAGTGGGAGTTCTTCGGCCCATTTTCCCCCCACTCCTCTGGGAGTGAGGAGGAAAGGGGGGGGGGGGGCAGGAAGGAGGGGTTGAGTGGGTAAACGTGCTGCCTGGCTGGGTTCAAACTACAACACCATCCTATGCCGTATGTACCTTGGTTATGCCAGCAAGTGATAGAAGATTGGAAAGGATGCAAGAGGGACCTATCTGCTGTCCCTTGCTTGCAGTATCAAGGGCATGAGTAGGTGCTGCTGTATGTAATTTGTCCCTTTCTGGACAGAAGCAGCACGGTTTCATTCTACAGCCCTATTCTTCCCGTTCTCAATTACAGACTGAATTCACCACGAGCTACAAGCAGCAGTGAGCGCAGCCGGCCCTTGAGGTGCCTGTGGAACCGCCTGCAGGAGCTTCACTCAACCCATTTCCATTTGAGCCACATTCACAACTGGGAACATCCCGCTGCAACCCAATTAGCGACGGCCGCTGTCAGGTGCTGGGGACATGCTCTCCTTTACACACCCCCGCCTTCCAAGGGGAGATGAAAGGAAGAGCTGGAGTCTGCAGGCACCTCCCTCATGCTCTGCACCGGCAGCTGCCACTAACAGATAACCTTCTGCATCACTGCAAGGGCTAAAGCTTTGCTGAAACTCCCTGGTCTGCAGGCTGAGCTGAAAGCAGTTAAAAGAAGAAATGAGAGGAGATGCGGATTCTCCTCCAGAAACTCAAGTCAGGATTCCAGCAAGAAAACACAGTCCCTCCCCAGACATGGCTGTGCTGCTTGACCTCCAGAGAGACAACAGAGTAAATAGCTTTAAGTAGCATCATACTCAGATCAGCAGGCACTGAGTTTCACTCAGTCCTAAATTGTTCTTGCTCTGCTTTGGCTTTTGAGCATGTAGAGATAAGAGCTTTGCTTGAGGAATTCAGTGAAGGAACAAGGGAAGCAAACAAACCCTGGTGGCTCAGCTCATGTCTCAAAACTTCCTTGCAGCACCTTCAACTGAACAAAGGCAAAACCTGAGGCTCAGAGCTGTGAAATTCCAATTGTACAAGCAAAACAAAAGACTACATCCTTCCCAGCTGTCCTGAAAAGCAACTGCTCGTTTCCTCAGCAAAGAAACTGAACAAGCCTGATAATCCCAGACCTCATGAAAAACCTGAACATGATTGCTGCAACGGGGTGATACGATCCTCAAAGACCTTATTGACTGAAACAGAAATGAAGAAGAAACAGTCACAGCAAGAGAATTTCTCACCCAACATCCATTTCTGCAGCTCTCAGGAAGCAATCTGGGGCACGCTTCCTCTCTCCAGTTTTGCTGGTTGGGTCCTTTAGCATTAACATGTGAGGTCTCAATCTGCAAACCCAGGAGAACCTGGGGAGCCTCGTGCCAGCTGGCCCTCCCTGAGCACACAGCCTCTGCAGGCCAAGATCTGCACCACTGCTATGGAAGTTTTACAGAACTTCCAAGTCTATTTGCTGCCTTGGGCAAAAATAAACAGGACATTGGTTGGCTTCATAGACAAACACGAGATGTGTGATCAGAATCAAGTATCAGACAGTGTCCAACACAAACAGTTATGTTTGCATTGCCTCAAGGAAGATGTGTGAACGGAGACAGCAGCCCCAGCACATCTCTCATCACCTCACCATCACTGCTATGAGCAGAGGAGCAGAGCAAGAGCATCACCACGCATCAACCAGCCCCTGAGGACTGCCCAGGGACAGCCTGGCTCCTGCCCCACCACACCTGCATCTTCAGCATGCTGCAAATGCATGAGCCTGCTTGCTCTCCTGAGTGCCAGCTAAACATCCAGTTTAGATGCCCTGAAAGAGCCCGGAGCTCCCATTCTGCACCCGCCACTGAGCTGTTTGGGCTGCTACTGCTGCATTGTGTGTGAATAATTCAAGCCCTGGGTACAGTACCACTGGTGAGATAACAGCCACCAATCGCTGCAACCCACTGCAGCCTGGCTGTAGCACACCTTTCCTGAATTGGCATCTGCTCCAATAGCAGGAATTGAAGCAGAGACATGGGGGAGAATGAATTTTTGGCATCCTTATCCAACCCTGCAGCACTCTCCCAAGAGACTCTCTTCTTCCCTGCCACATCTTCCAGTTCTACTCTTACCACTGACGAGTTCTTTTTTTAAGCACAGTCTCTGGGTATCATCATACGTAACTGATGCTCCCAGGTCTGTGCACCCAGGAACTGAGAGCAACCTTGCAGAGACCTCCTGGAAGCAAAGTCCTGCCATTCTGTCAGGATGTCAGCATAATCCATACGGATGAACCCACTAAACTGTCCAGCACAACAGAGAGGAGAAAAGGCATCAGTGCCTCCCTCCTGGTAGCCTGATTTCAAAGCTTCCTATCTAGCTCATGCCATCTAAGCCAGCCTCAGCCCACAGTGTCCTGGGCTGTAAGGACAGGAGCACAGCAAGCAGATGGAGAAGTTACCCCCTCCTCTACCAACATCCATTAGACAGCACCTCAAATACTGGACCAAGTTTTGTGCCCTACAGCATAAGAAAAGCATGGATAAATTGGACCAAGTCCAACAGAAGAGCACCAGGATGGCCAGGGGCTGCAGCACTCGGTCAGTGATGAAAGGCTGTTCAGTGTTTTGCAATCTCCATCCTTGGAATTTTTCCAAGCACAGACTGCATAAAGATGTGTAAAGTGAGTAATCTTGTTTTATCTCATATCTGACCCTGCTTTCAGCAGGGGGCTCAATGAGATGACCTCTGAGGTCCCTTCCAGCTGGCATTATCATATGAAGATCTGTCTAGCTCTGCATGCTGTGTCCAGCAATGACTGATACTGAATGCAAAGAGCAGGCAGTCCCTCCCAGCCTCTGGCAAGCAGCATTTCAGGCCCTTCCCAAGCACAGATTACAGCACTGTGTTGAACAGGAAAACTCCCCATGAATTTTTCATACTTCATCCTCCACAACTCTCCTGCCCTAAAACACACAAACCAAACAGGTGCCTCAAAGTGCATCAGCAGCAGGATGAGGGTCACTCCATGGCCCCCCCATCTCCTCTACTGTGTCTGCTTGATTCTCAATTTAATGCTCACTCCCTCTCTGCAACTCAAGATCAGGGAACCCACGTAACCATGGGCCTTAAAGCTCACCACCCCTTTCCCATTAAACAGCTTCCACTTCTACAAGGCGATGGCTCCATAACTGTTTCCCTGTCACTCAGAGGAACTGCAAGATCAAGGCTGAACTGCTCTTACTTTTGTATTCCAGGTGAAAGCCAGCAGCGGAGACACTGATATCCGAATAGAAATGCAGATAGAGCTGGTTTGAAGTGCTGTTCAGCAGCGCAGGCACTGTAGTTCCTGGAAAAACAAGAGGTGCACAGAGATACTGAAGAGGATTCTTTTTTCCTCCTCCATGTCCTCGGAGACTAGCTGCAGAAGAGGCTGAGAACAGAAAGTCCTTTAACTTAACAAGCTCTCTTGGTTTTCATCAGGTTCTAATGAGGCCAATTGAGGAATACCCAAGGCTTCCCTGCAATGGCCTTTTCAAAGCCTGCTGCTGAATTTCATCATGCGAAGTTTCACCACTTACAGACCAGACAGATGAAAAGCATTGAGAACCGGTGATGAGGAACAGTGTGGGTGGAGCACAGGTCACCTGTGAGGTCCTGATTCCTTCTCCCACCTCAATCCCTGGAAGCTGTTGCAGCACCAGGTCAAGGCAGGTCTATCCCAAACACAAGCAGTGGGAGCAGAGCCTGGTAGTCTTTGTGCACAACCTTTCTCCTCACCAACCTCAAAGGACTTGTAGCACACGCAGCTCATTAAATAAGCAAGAACCAGGGCCATCAGCTTGCACATGGCTCTGCTATTTGAACGTTTTATAATGCTGTTGGGCTGCTTGCTCATCCCTGCTTTGCTGAAAGCCATGGCCCCACTGCTGGGCAAAGCAAAGGCTGGTTTTAGCTCTTCAACCACTGATCCTGCCAAGCGCAGAGGTCTGAGCTGTCCCCAGCAGCCCAGCAGTGCTGTGGGAGCTCCCACTGCAGGCTGTGGAAGTGCTCCTGGGTTTCTGAAAAAAACCTCAAATCCAACCCATTGGTTTTGTGTTCAAGGCTTAACAACATCTCCTGCAGGAAGAGAGCAGTCAAATTCCCATCTCAACAAGACAAGAGATTCCCTTTAAGCACATGCTTAAATCTACTCCAAGTTTCTGAAGCACTTAAGCATATGCTTAATTTTAGGGACGTGCTGCAGTCCATTTGATGTGAATAGGAATTAAGCATGCACTGATGGGCTTCCCTGAAAGTGATGCTGACCACGTACCAGAGAAACTTCCAAGCATGGTGGCTGTGTTATCTCCTCCATCAAATACTTCCAGGGAATCCCAGTTCTGCTCAGTAACAAAACTGATCACCTGGATCTAAAGAGAAAAAAGACAAAACAGTACAACTGCAATCTCTGAATCACAGAATAGGTAGGGCTGGAAAGGACCTTAATATCATCAAGTTTCAACAGGAAAAAGCTCAGTGCCCTACAAACCTTGACTGCACACACTCACATATACATGTGCACACCCTGACCAATGATTATTGCGTTCCCCACTCCCTATTTTCCTGCAGTGCTCTCACCCTGTGTTCACCCCTGCACTCCAAATGTCCCTCTTGCATTTGCCCTGCTGAACAGCAAAGAAAAAATACATATTTAAACATGTAATAAAACCCCTCAACTCCATTACTTCTGCCATTTGAACCTTTTTCCTCCTTGGTTTCTTCTGAATAATAAAGCAAGCTATAAAGTTCCTGCAAAATCCTTTCCCCCCCCAAATAAGTGCAGTTCATCTAGCTGAAAATGCAGTGACACCCCGCCCCAAGCCATTACTAATCACACTGACCAAGTCAATACCGTTCTCCCTGTATAACTCATAATGACACCCCTATTGTGATTTACATCATTGCAAGAGAACATGGACTGAGATTGTGCATTTTGTTTGCTCTTACATTTCCTAAATTATTTATTCTCCTCCCCCTCTACAACTCAACGGAATAAACATTTTTAAGGTCCTAATTCTAGTCTGACATGTGGATTCACAAGGGATCTGCATCTATTTACTGCCATGTATATAAATTAATTCACTCAGGAAGGTTTGCTACAGGGATGAATAATTCATGGCACAAGTGCTGGCTCGTACACTCATTACATAAAACTCCTGCTAGTAACTCGCCACTACCAAGAAAGCTTTAATTTCACCTCCTCCTCTGATTTACAGTTGTTTAACCTTTAATTGTTGTGCAAAATAAGGGTAAACTGATGCTTAAATTAGTATCTAATACCTGAGAATGTTACACACAAAAGCAGGTGACCAGGAAGTAAAGCCAATGGGAGCAGGGTGGGTTATGCAGTGGGTCCAGCTCCATGGTGGCCATTGCCCTGCCTCTGGGCTGCTCCCCAACCCACAGCTCCTGCACAGGGCTTCCCTCTGGCTGTTTCATTTCCTGGGGGTCAATCCCTTTCTCCATGCCTTCTTTCCCCACAGAAGACTTCCAGTGGAAGCCCCAGGGTCAGAAGCTGCTGTGATTGAGATCGCTCTATGTCTCAGGGCAGAGCTGAGGGGTGGTGAGTCCCTCGTCACATAGACCCGGGGGTTAAGTGGCAGTCAGGGCATCATTCAGAACATGGCAGTGCAGAGCACAGGCACCTATTTACATCCCTTTAAAAATTAAGTGAATTATCACCCCCTAATCCCAGGAGTTCCAAGCACCTTGCAAACTGCCTCAACCAGTCCAATGTTGGCTGAGCTCAATGGATTTTCTGTTGTTTGGGGGTTTTGAGAATAGCTAAAATTTCAGATGAACAGGAAAGTATCAACGGTGAGCAGTGAGGCTTTTGAAAACTCTATTTTAAATGGCTTCCAAAGCAAAGAGGACAGCAGAATTTGCTGGACTGGACATGGCAAAAGCCTGGCACAGGGCTCAAAGCTGCTTCAAGCTGCTTCACTGTGAAGCCCCCAGTGCTGCTGGACCAGTTCTGCTCATCCCAGCCCTAAGTTCAGGCTTTGCTCAGGGTGGCACCAGGTGAGATTCCCCGTCTGGGAGAGCAGAGCTGTAATCCAGCAAGGCAGAAGTGATGTTTCAATGAAACCACTGAGAGAAACACAACTGCTGCATGCCAGCAGCTGTGAGCGCTGCAGAGCGAGGAACCACCTACAAATCCATTTGCTGAATCCATGATAGAGAAATAAAAGCACTTCACAAACAACCCTTGTAAAGTGGTGTAAAGAAGAAAGAAACCCTCTGATAATGAGGCCTGCGGAGTGAATGAACCCATGACAGAGTCCACCTCCCATGTGTCAACCAACATCAGCATAATGCAGGGTTAGATGCTTCCTGTGAGGACAAGGCACGTATGTGCTGAATGGGGACTTTATCTCAGGTTTGGTCTCTGATGTAGGGCTTAATTCTCAGCATCCTCTTGCAGAACTCTTTCTGCAGAGGAACGATAAGGACCACAAAAAGACCTGAAGAGAGAGCTCATTTACCTGGAGACAATGAACAGCAAAGCAGTAATTGTATAATCATACTGCTGCAACTCTGCTGGCATAACAAATCCAAGCAGGCACTCTGAGCAAGCAACTCTGCCTTGGTGTCGCTTACATTGCTTTCAACATTGCATAATTAAGTGGTATAGAGATATATGCCCAAAATACCACAATTATTTTGTTACACCAGAAGAGCCACATAGCTCCAGTGCATCTCCCACAGAGAGTGCTTCCAGGAGGCAAAACCCCATTGAAATATTACCCACTTTTGGCACTCACAGTATAAATGAATGTCTGATTGCACATTCAACTGATCTTTCCTGTGAGGAGCAGTAACTTCATCACATGAGGCCTCTTTAGGTGCATCAGATACTGAGTGTTGTCCTCTCCAGCCCATGCGCAGTGACAGCTGCTGACCCCGTACCTGTATCCCTGCTCCTTCGGGGACTGTTATCTTCCACACGCAGTTGAGGCTGTTCAGGTATGGCTCCGGGAAGCCAGGGGACAGAATGGTCCCTTTGCGCTCAGTCAAATTCCCACCACATGGCACTGCAATAAGCAAAGGACCATTTGGAAGAGGAAGGACTTGGCTTTATGCTAAACACATTCTCTTTAAAGCATCTGTCCACAGACAGAAAAGCAATCAGAGCTGGCTCATGATTTAAGGGCAAGATTTGTACGAATAATCCCCTTTTAGTAACTCTCTCTCATACAACTTCTAACACTAGCAGCATGCAGTCCTTAGCTGTGGAGAACTGTGTTCATCAGCCCATGAGACTGGTTCTTTAGGAACCGCTCTCCTCCAAAGAAGGTGAAAGCAGCTTTCAGACAGATCTGATTTATTCCAGATGCTGTCCCAGATCTCACAATGAGTATTAGATTAAAAGGTCCCTGACATTAGATTAAAAGTTAACCCTGACATTTGGGGTTAACTGCCCTTGTTTGTACATGGGGACCTCAAAGCTCCTCCAGCTCCAACCCCTGCTCTCACGGGCAGGGACCCCTTCCACTGGAGCAGCTGCTCCAAGCCCCTGTGTCCAACCTGGCCTTCAACACTGCCAGGGATGGGGCAGCCACAGCTTCTCTGGGCACCCTATGCCAGCACCTCAGCACCCTCACATGGAAGAGCTTCTGCCTAAGAGCTCAGCTCAGTCTCCCCTGTTCTGGCAGGTTCAAGCCATTCCCCTTGGCCTGTCCCTACAGGCCCTTGTTCCAAGCCCCTCTCCAGGTTTCCTGCAGCCCCTTCAGGCCCTGGAGTTGCTCTAAGGTCTTCCCTTAAAGAGCCTTCTCTTCTCCAGGCTGAAGCCCACAGAACAAGCCCCAGATCCCAAGGATACCTACCCACACAGGTGGGTACGGAAACGTTCCATTGTGCCAGCGCGCCAGGCATGGTGAGGCACTGGATGCTGCGGGAGCCCTGGAGCGCGTAGCCAGCGCTGCACTCGAACCGCACCACCGCACCCACCGCGAAGTCGCTGCCCAGGCGCCGGCCGTAGCGTGGCTCCGGCACGGAGCTGCACTGGGTGGCACTGGTGCGGGGCACCGCTGGCGATGCAGGCGGCAGGGACCAGCAGGCAAGTGTGATGTGGCAAAGCAGAAAGAAAACCAAAGAACCAGTTAGAGCAAACGTTCTGGTGATACCAAGAGCCAAAATTAAACACCCGCTAACAACCCAGCAACGTGATTCGGCCTGAACCCGCAGGGATGCGGAATCCAGACATGACCACTGAGAAGGAAAGAGCATCATTTCCCTCAAACATTTGTCAATTCAAGTGATACTTGAAATAAAAGCAGCCAGAACATTACAGAACCACACACGTTTTCTCAGATGGGGCTGTTTGTCTTCTGGAAACCTACAATCACATCCGAAAGGTCGCTTCTAAATAGGGAAACAGAGGCATTCAGCAGTGACTTTCCAAAAGCTGGTTTGCCACATAATGCTAGCGCTTCGGCAGAAAACCCTTCAGGTTTCTCAGCTCACTCAGCCTCATTCCTATAACGGACATCAATTTTAAACAATCTCCTTCATGATGAGAAAGGTGAAAGCAAGATGTGATGCTGCATCGCGAGCTGTTGAAATTGCCTGCACTCCTGTTCAATTCCGCAAACTACAGTCAAAGAAAGAAATGGAGCATCTGACGTCTGAAAAACAAGTCAAAGAAATGTCTATTGCTAAGAAATGAATTCATCTTCTTGTCTTGCTTTATAATTTGCTAGTGCTTAATGCCTGAGTTGCTGGGAGGGAAAAAACACAGAGATGATGAGCACATTAGCTGTACTCCTTGATTTTAATTTGATTCAGAGATGAATGCCAAAACCCACTGTCAATCGCACAGATCAGGGAGCCACTTGTGAAGAAGCAAATTCAAGATAGCCAAAACACTTATGGATCTGTCCCCTGCTCAGGTAACCCCAGCTCAGCTGTTTGGGTGTGCTTGGCCTCTTTCCAAACCATGCAGCTCCGCATTCCAGCTCAGGCTGCTTTGGGCTTCCAATTCCCTGCCCCTGGGGGAGCTTGTCCCGCTGGCTGTGCGTCACTGGATGGGTGAGAATTTTGGGAGAGAAAACTCCTCATTTGCGTAAAAATGAGAGTAAACAGCATTAGAGCCTGGCCAGGCAGAGCTGAACCAGCGCTGGCTCTTTTACTCCTGCTTTCCCTGCAGTAATCACTGCAGACTGTGTACCTCATAATTAGCATGCAGAAGGGAGGAAGCAATCTTTACTGATTTCATCAAAACCTTTGCTTTGCTGAAATCTATTTAAAGATTACTATCAGAACTACAGTTGTTTTACAATAATTAGGCAGAAATTCAACGGAACTTATCTCTGGACACTAAAACCAAAACCATCCTTCACTTTGCTTCTGGAGAAGGCACAGACTGCCCCTGCTGCCTGTCCCCACTTGACAGCAATGTGGGTGCAGAAGCTGGGCTGAATCAGACAGCAGTACAGAGCGTGTGGGTGAGAAAGCCCGTCTGTTTTCCCACTACTCTTTGCATCACTTTCTATTTACTACTTTCAGATGTCTAAGTGGGGCTTGTTCAATGCCATGCAAGCTGTTACTGAGAAGGATCAAGGGGCAAAAGTTTGACAGCAGGAGGGCTAAGCCTATGACTTGCCAGAGGAAGGATTTTACGGAGCTGCTAGACAAGTGTTCAGCTGCTTACATGGAGCAATGTGCTAAAACACCACTGGGAAAAATTGCTGGCATCTAAGTCTCAAGAACTCACTGTGTACTCAGGGCATGATTCAATAAGATACTCCTGATACCAACCCTGTGATGTGCGAGGGTTGAGGCAGAGTGAAAATGGAACGTCTGAATATGAAGTACCTACAGCAGCCAGACAGCCCCAACAATCTTCATCTTCTGTGATACTTCCTGTTCAGACACAATGTATGCAAAGGCCCACAGAATCGAAAGCAGTTCAGGATGCTTCAAGATATCACTCTATCTTTTACCAGTGTGAGGACACCTCCAGAACAACTGTACTCACCTTGGTAGACAAAATGAAAACCTTTGGCTGTAGACTGACCCTTGGAACTGAATTTGATGAGAATCTGGTTGGTGGTAGCTAACGGTAATGATTCACCTAATGAAAAGAGATAAAACACAAGAGACAGAGATTATAGAATTAGCTACACACAAGGCTTTCACAGAGCAAGGTGCTAAATGGCAGCCTGTATTTTTAGCCTGCTTTTCCCAGCAGCAACAGGGACACGTTCCCTACCTGTATGAGAGCCTGAGAGGGAGCTGAGGAGCCGGGAGTGCTGGTTGGGACCATCATGGACTTCAATCACATCATTGAGTGCAGTCTGGAAGAAGGCGAACTGCCCAAAGACCACTGTGAAGAGAGGGAGATGGTCAGGACCATAGCTCTGTGCCCATGCAGCCAGGGCCTGGCTGAGACACTTCAGCTGCTTTTATTTCAGGAGCTTGGCACAGATAAGAAGGGCCTGACTGACAGCTCTGGAAGATGGGAGCCCTTTATTTATCCACAAAGTAGGCATAACAGAAGCAGCAACCAGCCTCCCCCATGTTCACTTGCCAGTATGCTTTAACACTGATTCATAGGCCAAAAGGGATTCTTCTGTGAATCATTCAATTTGTCTGTCTACATAATGCAAGGTATATAATTTCACTAACTGCTAATTATTATTCATTATTTGTATTGAACCTCTGTCATGAAGCTGGCCCCCATTGGATTAGGCATTGCACAAGACACAAACAAAATAATCCCTGTCCTGAAGAATTTTAATGTCTAAACTGAAGCTCTCTGGTAGGGGTGGATGGCTGCTACGGAAGGAGGACACTCACAGTTTCATTACCAGTGGGTCCTAAGCCTGTCCAGAGGGACTGCAAAGGAGGAAGCCCTGCTCTGTCTTACTGCACATGCTGTAAAAGCAGCCAGGAGCAGGCAGAGCTTATAAAAGGGAGAAAATGATGAGAGGATTAAAGCACTTTTTAGCTGGTAGAAGGAGACTTTACCTATTTATTTTTCAGAATACACCAACAGTTTATTTCCTCCCAAATCTGCACTTGGAAGATTTGCTCCCTCCTCTCCTAGCTTTGCATTTTCAAGTTTTAAGTGCCTAGTTGCAGATTCTCAAGCTGAGAGGTCTCTTGCTGTAAAATTCATCATCCACCATTTGCTTCCTGCACATTCAGGCTTTCAGCACAGCACTGACGTTGGGAACACTGAACAAGTGCTGATGGCACACCCTGATGCCTGCTGTACACAGAACCCAAGAAGTGAAGGCCATGGGAAATGTGTAACATTCGCTACTAATGGTTTTCCTGCTTGCTTTCAATGAAGCTATTGAAAGGTAGCAGGTGGAAAAAGAGAAGCTAATTTAGCTCTCATCCCTCTGCAGGCAAAAGTCAAACTTGCAGATCAAGACTGTCTATCCTAGCTATTGTGTTTCTTAAGATGGTATCAAGATCAGGTATAGTAAAACAGGTTAGGTGTGAGAGCAGTGTAGCATTTCATCACTTAGCTTGAGGAATGGAACCTGGATGCATGCAGGCAGAAGGGAATTCGAGTGAAGGGAGTTCATAACCGATGTCTGAACATGGTATCCTCATTTCACACCTTGCTATCGTAGCAAAGGAAATCACAAACAACTGAAAACACCACAGGGACTGGCGAGATCAATACAGTGCACTGAGCAGCAGGATCAAATAAGAGAATTTAGAGACCTTCATCTGCCAGAGCTGTCAGTGCAAGTGCTTTTAAGAACTTTAAATTCCCTTCAAACAAGAAAATATGTTAACCAATATTAATATCCAGCTAGCTGCCTCCAAGGCTTACAGAGCATCGATCACTCTTGTATTTCAGCTCTGACCAAAATGACACAGCACTGGAGTCTGTAAGAATGAGAGTTCATGTAAATGGAGCTGGCTTTTGTTTGGATCTGGGTTTAGAATGGAATTTACATACTATGTAAAACCAAAACTTAGCTTCACACCCACAGAGCTACACTTACATGCGCATCCCAGCACAGATTCTTTAGCACCGTGATTAGGGTGTGTTTATGGTAAACACATTTTGTACTCTCAGAGGTTCTCTGAGTGCTGCCAGCATTAACTACCGTGAATCGTTTTTTGCTGAACTCTATGAGTGGCTATGGTGCAAGAACTGGAAGGGGAAGCACAAGATGGTGGGTCTGTTATCTGTGGGCTTTTCTGAGAGATTTTTTAATTCAGAAAATTCCCATTATCCCTCCTGACTATAACAAAGAATAAACAGCATCCAACAGTGCTACTTGCTATTTTCCAATCTCCCTTATCTCCATTTACAGATGTGCTTATTCTACCGCTTTGTTAAAACCCAACCGAACAGGGGAATTGCACAAGAGCAGAGCAGTGGTCAAAGCCCGGTACCGTAGTCCTTCGGCACGACAATGAAGTACAGGCAGACTTGGCCACTGGTGTAGTTCTGAGGATAATTTGGAGAGAGGACGACGCCATCTGAGCCTGTGTACTGACCACCGCAGGGTGCTGGAAGAGAAAGGCGAGAAGAGATTCCTGAGCGTGCCTGTACCCAAGCTATCCATGAAATATCAGCCTTCTTCCTGCTGCTCTGGAGATGCACCCTCCCATGCCCTGCGGTGCTGTGCAGTGGCACCTGCCCCAACCACCATCAATCCCTTGCTTTGGGCATCGCAGCTCCCACTGCAAGCTCTTATTAAGGAAAACAAAGCTTATCCCTAAGCTGAGTTCACGCCTGCCTTGCACTTCATTAGTGAGACCCTGCCAATGCTGAGGGATGCTGTGCATGGTGGTGTAGATGAATGTGTGATCTGCACTGCTCTCCACACAACCTCAAAGCTCAGGACTTGTCAGAAGTGGCTCCTATGCTTTTCCCTTTCTCAGCCTGGCTCCAGAGGGACCGTGTCCTCCCCACCAGCACCTCTCCAAGGCAGAGGTTTCATTCTTCCAAACAGCACAGACTGACAGCTATCTCGACTCACTTCTCAGCTTAAGCTCTGACTGCAAATCCATCACTTAAACCATTTTCTCACTAAGGCAGGAAACAAAACAAAATAACCAAACAGCCCTAAGAAGAAAATACTTTCTGCTTTCCCAATAATCTCTGACCCTGCTCAGGAAAGAACACGCTTAAGGGCTTTGATTAGAAGGGATCAGGTTAAGCAAATGTTGAAGTGACTTCCTGAATCCTGCCCTGCACTAAGGACACAGGATTTGCCATACACATAATGTCATGCACATAATCTGCTGTGTCCAGATTTCTGTCTCTCTCAAAAGAAGGCTGAAGAAACCTCACATAAATCACCTCTTCCTGCCCTCTGAGTGTTAAAAAATCATGGATCACTGAGATAAACCCCTCTGTCCCTCTGCAAGCAGCTCTGTGCAAAATTAACATCACAGTTTTGATGAGAACAAACTGCTGAAGTATCTGGAGATAGGTAAATCAATCTTTACTCACTGTCTCCCCTTGGACTTTACCTGTACAGGTAGGTCGAGGTTTGTTCCAAGCAGGTTTTCCATCCTCTCCCATTATGCAGGTCAGCGTGGAGACCCCTTCAATATCATACCCACTGTCACAGTAGTAGGTGATGGTGGATCCCAGCTTCAGGTCTGTACCCACGCGGGTGCCGTTCTTGATTGAGCCAGGGTCGAAGCACGACTCCCGGGGATTCTCTGCAAGAGAGAATTGGAATGGCCGAGGTCTTTACTGGCCTGATACAGCTACACTGGAGTTCTGGTCAATGACATGGTCCTTGGCTTTTCTCGTCTGTGAATCTCACATATATCATAAAGACTAGCACCATTTGAAGAGCTTAGATTTCGAGCACGATTTGAAGAGCTTAGATTTCAAGCATGAAGAGCTCAGATTTCATACTGCTGAATCTAGGGAATTGTATGGGTCAGATTCCAGTCCAGGTCTTTCCCTGGTGCTCAGCTCCAGCACAAGTACACTTCCAATAAGGAAAGCTTCAGTTCACAGACATTTATTGGCACCCAAAACCCAATCGACGAGGCAAAGCTTCCATTTAACAACCTACACTTGCTCTCTCTTCCTTGCACAGGGGAGAGGCTGCAGGGAACTTTGCAAACCAGGGTACAGAAACACAAATTGAACATGAAACATGTTTCAGATGTGCCACATCTGTTCAAGTCACTTCCTTGGCACCCATCATTCCTGTATCTAAGAGCTGCCTGTTCTTGCCATGGAAATACATCGTGCCATGTGCTAGCTGGTTGACTCTCCAGATGTGCAGCGTGGCTGCAATTATGGCAAAATGATTACAAGCAGTTAGACAAAATGAAGACATTTCTCTCTCTGTTCACTATGCCCTGCAGAGTTAAAAACCCCATTTACATATGAGAATTCCAGCAAGGACTACAGAGCTGTCAGGACTTGGGTTTTTCTTTCCTTCTTTTGAGGGCTTTTTTCTCTTTTTTCTTTTTCCTGCATGAAATATAATTAGAGGCTTTGATTAATCCTGCTCTTTTGTCATTCCGAAATTGCTCATTAAAGATGAGGGCTTTTCTGAGAGCAGTGGGTCTGTGAACAATTATAATGTGTTTAAGCATTAAATCATGGGCTTTTAATATTTAGGGAAAGGGTGGAGGGAGAAACAGAAAACATGAAAAGCCCCCAGATCTTGCTTTTGTGTCTTTGTTTGCAGTGAGAAATAGGCTTAGTTTGAGATTCTAGACTTCCCGTTACATAAGAGCTGTGCCACCAGGTGAAGGGGGCACGAAGGGATGTGAAGTGTTTCCACCAGGAACGGCGGCCCTGAGCTGCAGCAGCAAGGCCACTGGGTTTGCCTGGAACACCAGTTCCCTATTTTGGAGCCAGAGGCTGGTCAACCCCCAGTGCCCCTCGCAAAGCGTCACACACTTGTACCATCAGACTTTAAATCAGGAAGTCCTGGGCTCTCCTCTGTGTCAGTGGTGTCCTGGTGCATGGACTTTGGACAACCAACCCTGTTCTCCAACCAAATAACAACATGTTCCCATTTATCTGATCCTGGGAAGAGGCGCACACATGCCTAACTACTGCAGCATTCAAAAGAGAGCTCTGATACTCAGAACATGATGGAGAAAATTGATGTTCTAAGACAAAAGCATTCAACAAATACTTGTATCCATTATTTCTTGTGTGGAATCTGATGGTAGGTGCTGCTCAGACACCAGCTAGACAAAGCAGAGAAATCTTGATTCCTATGAGTTAAGGTATCAGGACCAGGAAGCTTGTTTCAGTCATAGCATCAGGAAGCAAAGCCCTTGGCTCTCTGGTCAGCTCAGATGAACACATTCCCTCCTCATTTATCCTCACGCTTGTGAGACACTGGCTGGAGCTGGAGAAGTGAGACTTTACCGTTACTGCAAATCACTGGAATACCCAGTGCAGACTGGTCATCACAGCCCATGGAGATGACAAACTGCTTCTAGGCATCAGTCAACCATGGCCCTGAAGATGAGCAGTGCAGCTGCATGGCCCAGAGGCCACTGCAGCACAAAAGCCATTTGCAAGTGTAAATGCTTTGTCTGCTTGTCCAAAACATGTTTTCAATCCCCAAGCCTTAATTTCTCTGAATTACTAATATTCACTTTCAAATCCTTCCATACAAAAGCTGCACCCAACAGGTTCCTTCTGACCACTTCATGCCCCTCCTGGTATTTTGAACGGTCTCACTGCCTTTCATCTACCAAGTTGATGTGGCTTCAACTTGTCAGTCAGCCTCCCACCAGGCTGTCAAATGTCTCAGCCATGGGCTTGATCTCAGCCTCTGCATTTGCTTTGAAATACCATGACACTGTGTGCTCAAGTCTCTGCCAACTGCTGAAAGAGTGCTGGTGGCTGATTGCTGAGCAGCAGCCCCACTGCTTTGGTTGTGTTTTCCTCATTCTTGACCGCTTCTGCTCCCTTGGGAGTCTGTGCCTTCAGGGACACCGCTCACCCTCAGGGGACAATGCATCCTGACACTAGTCCTACACATGTCTCCAGCTGAGCACTCCTCTGCAGATGAGCTGCCCCTGTGATCCTCAGCAGTGGGCTACAAATGGAGGCAGGAGCTCAACTTTAAAGAAGCTGTTGGTTGCGTGGTGACTGCAAAAGACTCACAGAGGGATGTGGGAAAACCACAGCTTCCCCAACCTTTGATTTATGAGGCTATGAAGTGAATACAGCACAGCTTGCCCATTTAGAATTAACATTTTATTTCCACCCAGACACTTCAGAAATTAAAGACTTTACTCTGATGCCCCAATTAACATGGATGCAGGCTGCCAAATGTTTAGAAAACAGTCAAGACAAAAATGCCATGAGAACTGGTTCATGAGTCTACAGAAAGCAGCTTTTCCTGTGCTTCCCCTCTCTTTTCCCAAGGAAAACTCAAAGCCTGCATAAGCTCCTAGACCAGGAGCTCAGGCTTTCACCTGCACATTCGAGAAGAGCTTCACCGGAGAGCTGTTGATTGCAAAGTGCATCATGAGCTCCATAACTGAGAACATGTGGAAGCCTTTATTGAGAGCTAAGCCTTACACAACCCCAAGAGAAACTGTCTAGAAGTCAGTCCTGCACAATGGACACCTATACTGAAGACAGGACAAATTATGTCAGGGTTTAGAGTCCAGGTGTAGCCTGGGCACCCCAAGCAGCTTTACTGCTCCATACCAGCTGGTCAGGAGCCCAGCATGCTCCAGCTACATGGAACATCTTTTGCAAAGGCTTGACCTTTTTTTCACATGCAAACCATTCTAGGATCAAGCATCACCTCCCATTTCTGACTGTTTTAACAGCAAACACTACTGGGTATTTTTTAACAGCTTGCTTTGCAATGGATTTTACAGTGTTTCTGTGGGGAATTTGTACCTTAAATAACCCATAAATAATCCTCAATGTATGTTTATAAGCTAAGGATGGGCAAAATAGTTCTGGGGAAATAACAACGGATTTGAAATACGGCTTGGGGCTTGTTTTGGGTTTTTTTCCGTTCCTTTGGAAGGGTGAAAAGTAATCAGTTTTGCTTCATTTGTTTTCAATTTCACACCTCTTCGCTTCTGACCCACCACAGCAACAGGAAGCACTGAAACGCGTGGGGAAACCTCTGGCTTTGGAGCATCCACCCTGGAAACTCCTCCTTACCCTCTGCCCCCAGCACCAGCACCAAGCCTCCATGTGCACCTTGGGGCCCGCTCAGCACCAGCCCATCAGGGTGAGCTGCTTGGATGGAGGCAGCAACTGATGGGGTTTGACCCACTTCTGTGCTCATGGCAAAGGTCCTCAACACACATGAAATATAAGGGGGGAATAAATTGGGAAAAGCTCTCCAAACAACTGGCCTACCCTTTACATTGCTAATGAAGTGTGGTCTCCATCTGACAATACCAGTGTATGAATACACAAAATGTATCTTAACGAAACGACCAGCACTGGAGAGTTGAAAAATGCACCTCACAATCACCCTAATGAGGTTTCATTTGTTAATGACTTCCTGGCTACCCAAAGAGAAAGTGGAGAAGAAGAAAACCAAAGACTTAATTTTTAGTAAACTGAATTCTAATGACAGCGGAAGAACATTAATCTCTTGACTCTTAAGCAATGCTCACAGTGCTATCATTTCCTAACCTTGCTAGAGGGAGTTTCATCCTTTCAGGGTAACTGAGGGGAATTGCCATTTCATTAGCTTTTAACCTCTGGTCAGGTAAATTCAAAAGCAGGAACCACAGACTGGAAACAAGGTTATGGGAAGAGAGAATTGCCCAAATACACAGAAAAAGCAGCAGCAGCCCATCAGCTCTCCATCATGGGTTATTACTGCTCCCACAGCACACAGTTAGGCCAACAAGACTCAACAGCCTGTTTCACAGTGTATACCACGATGCAAAGCCATGTTTCACAGTGGCACACATCCAGTCCAGCTGAAGCCATCAATGTTTTTTTCCCATACTGCAAACTAGTCCATAAAGGCCAGAGCAGCCTGTAAGAACCATTTCTTTCCAGCCCTGGTTTTTCCCCAGTCAATCCTTTTCTCCGTTCTGTATAATCCCAGCTCATCGGATCAGGCTTTTCAGAGTGTATTTTCTACTACAGTTTGTAACACCTCCATTCTTCCACCTACGCTAGGCACAAACACGAACATACCTGCCAAAGCCTTCCTTTTCCCCCCATTTCCCACAGCAGCAGTGCCAGGTCTGTCACTTCAGCTGACACAGAGCTAAAAGCACCCAAGGAAAACTCCAACCACACCCCCCGTCTCTCACCATTACTGCTGAAGCCACGCAATGTTTTACCTCCTCCCCAAGCAAGGAAGGCAAAACCAAGCCGCTGCTCTAACACAACACAGCTGGGAACTGTTCTGCTCATTTTATGAGTTATTACTGAATTTTTGTGTAGATGCTTTAGAATCTCCAGTGAGGCAAAACTCACAGATTTCAGAAGAGCCCCACTGACTCAAGAGCTCTGAGCATCCACCTCCATGACCCTCACCTCTAGATGCAGCCACCCAATCACCTGGAACACTCCTGAATGACAGTATCAGGAACTGAGACTGAGATCCCATCCTGGATATGTATATCTGCACCCCCTCTTCTTGGACAAAGCAGCTTTTGCCACTGTAAATGAATCTTAAATCCATGGCAATGAGGAGCATTCCTAATAACCAGTTAACAGTTCAGCACACTCCAGTGCTCCAAAAGCTCAAATCTGCAGTGAAGCAGCACGTTCTGCTCACTAAAGACAGAACTATCTAAATTCAGTGTGGAACAAGAACGATTATACACAATACAGCACATCTATCTGTTTTCTGGGGAAGCTCCCTTCTTTTTCTTTAATAAGAAAGAAAAAATGATGTACTCACTTTCTTCTCTGTTAATGAAAGCCCCACAAAGAAGCAGCCACATGTGACTGATCCTCAGCCACATAACAGTCCTTTAATGCTGCTCTTATCTACCTGGTGCCCTGGCTTTTCTGCCTGCCTGCAGGACACCCTTCTCTGCAACTCCCAAGTTTTCCTCCCATGCCTCTTAGCCAACTGTGATGGTAGCAAAGCAGGCTGCAGGATTACTGCCTGAAGAGAGGCTTCCACAGGGTCTAAAGCTGCTCTCAGGTGGTTTAACCTGAGAATTTGGCAGGTCAAGCCCCATGTGTTTGCTGAGGCAGCTTCCAGAGTACCCCAGAACATCTCTTACCTGTGTAGTCAATGACAAATCCAGTGTTGCTGACTGATGCATCACTTCGGAAGGCGAGGAAGAGGTTGTTACTGCTGCTCTCTATCCTCTCGGGAAGCTGGGAGCCATAAAAGCTTCCAATCAGGGGGCTGAGTGAATCTGGGCCATCATAGATATGAAGGAAATCATAGCCAGGCTCCAAACTGAAGCTGCAAAACCAAAGGAAAAGTGCTGGAAGTATGAGCATACTACTGCAGCCCCTGGAGAAGAGCAGACTGTGGTCCTGATGGGTACAGCCACAGAGCTGAGAGACTGCTTCTGCCCCAGACAGCTCCTCAGCTCAGCGCAGGACATTTCCGCCTCCATTCCACATGTAAGGAGTCAAAGACTGGTGATGCAGTCAGCAGCACAAAGCATAAGGCAGTGTTGCTATAGAGGCTTCCTGTGCTGCACCAGTTACATGGTTATGTTCTGTAAAAACCATGTGTGTATCAAAAAGGAGCCACAGTCAAAATATGTGTACCTTCTGTAAATTATGGTAATGTCTGAGAACAGACCAGTGAGGATGATGGGACAGTCCTACCAGGTTTGGCTCCTTCAGAGAGGAAAGGACGCACATGCAGACCCAGCTCACCCAGGCAGTACCCCACCACTGGTATTCCCTCCCTGTCCCCACAGGCAGCCACAGCCACGGAACCAGACAGGTCTCAGGTACCTACATGTTAAATACCAGGGCAATGACATAGTCAGGAGACACGGTCAGCTTCCAGTCGCACTCCTTCCCCGGTGGGTAGGGCTCCGGGTACTGTGGGGACAGGATCACTCCTGCTGGTCCCGTCAGGATACCTCCACAGGGAGCTGAAGGCAACCAAGCAAAGGGATGAGGCTTGGTCTTAGGGCAACGTCAGAAAGAGCAGATGAGATGCAGGAAGGCAGAAAGACAGAGACAGACAAGGGGACAGCGAGGCAGTCTGTAAAGCTATCCGATGCTAAGATAAGCACTACAAGAGCTTGCAGCGGCCCTCACAGAGATGAGGGCTCTGTTACTCCAGAGAGCCTACACCCATACACACACAGAGCTGTAGATGCTATTACAATCGTCAGAAGATGCGTAAGTGAGCAACCAGAAGGAGAAGATGCTTTCTGCTTTTCTGTTGTGTTTATATAGGCAACTGCTGGTCAAAGTCTGGCTGGTTGCTAAGTAAGTGGAACATGTTGTGTGGACTAATGGCTTGTTCTTGTTTATTACAGTTACCAACACATTAAATGTCAAGCTGATTGAAAAATCAATTATTACTTTTTTTAAGGCTCAAAGTGCCTGCATATATTTCCACTGTGGCAAATACTCATGGCTGACTGACAGCCCTTCTGCAGTCTCTTCACAAGGGTCGATGCTCTATGATTTCCTCCACTGCTCAGATCAATCCTCCTGGATCTGGGATGGGGTGAGAGCAAATGCAGTACAGCCAGTGTTCATCTTGGGTGTTTGACTACAGCAATGGGAACACTGAGTGGGAGATGAACCAGCATGGGACGGAAAGAACAGGATCAATCTTGGAAGGATCCTCTACGAAGGAGCGAGCTTGTGTCACCCTCCCCAGGGTAGGGGGTTGGAACTGGATGAACTTTAAGATCCCTTTTAACCCAAACCACTCTGTGATTCTAGGATCTTGTGGGCTTTTACAAGGCCCTGCAAATACACAAGAATCTCTAGGTATCAGGTAAAAGGCAATGGGGGTTGTTCTATAAAGATCACAGCAGAGATTCAACTAGAGACCCTTCTCCAAGGCCCAAAAGCCAAGCCCAGTTGCAGGCACTGACAACAATTACCCTTCTCAAACAGAGAAGGAAATCACAGCATGGCCAGCGAAGGCTTTACCTGAAGGTCACGTGCAAATAACCTGGAAGAGCAACAGGCACCTATTCTGTGTCCATTTACCTTAAGCCTTTAGGGCACATTCCTCTTCCAGACTGGAAAGCCAGGGGAAAATTCAGAAGAAACTAAAATACACAGACTATTTCTGACAAGGCGAAGGGAGAGGACTCTGCAACACCCTCTCATTTCCTCCAAAGGATTTAAACTAGAAACTGGTCCAAGCTGCAGCTGTTTGGAGCTGGGTCAGGATATAGACTTCAAATACCCCAAACCTCTGGGGGTTGTTTCAGTGGAGGTCCCAGTTCAGGGACTGCAGAAGTTGTACAATAAAGATGTGAGAAAGCAAAACAGAAATACAAAACCCCAGGCCCAAATTAAACCCTGTTTCCCAATTCCGCTCTAACCAGGCTGCCTGATAGCGGTTCTTACAAAACTGGTATTATCTGGCCACTAATTATTCCTCCAAATCCTCTGTCACTGAATGGAGGGAAAGAGCAAGACACTGACTTCAGCTTCTTCAAAGAGATTATGACTCCTAAAACAAGACAGTTCAAAAAGGACCCAACACAACATCTCCAAGTCAAACTGGAGACAACCCATGGGAATGCATCTCACACCAAGATTAAAGCACTGGCTCTGAGAGCTCAGCTTCTGCTGTGAAAGAAAATTCAACAAGAGAATGACGAGATGGGCATGACATGCAGCAGTATGATTTAGTTACAGCTCCAGGAAGACTAAAAGGACTGTCTCTATCGGGCTGAAAGGGTGCCACACTAGATCATCAAGACAGTCATTCAGAAACCAAGCCATCCTGCAGGGAGCATAAATCCTGCGCATGCTGTACAAGTTTCCTAGCTGGCATTAAATCAGATGTTAGAAATGGAATTAATTCATTTTATTGCTTGAGATAACAGTGCATAAACAGGAATGAAGGTTACAGGTAAGTAATTTGTGGTTAGCATTTAATTGGCCAGCAAATTTGATGTTTATTGCTCCTATGTGCTTGTCATGACTATTTTTATATGTTCTGGACATACTAAAAAGAATCACTTTTACAAGCTCCTTTTATTACTTTATGAGCTCAAAGAAAATGTCAGATAGTTCTTTCTCCTGACAGAATTTGCTGTCTCCTCATGCAGAAATTATTCACCCGTGACCCAATCCTCTCCACCAACCTGAGTTTTAAAGAAGCCTTTAATTTTGACTTGTCAGATTAAATATCATCACTTACATTGCAGTATATCCTATGAGCTTCCAGCATGAACTGGATTCTCATTGTCCCAGACACTCTGGGGATAAACCTCTCCAAAGCAGGTGGGACTCACCCCTTTAGATACAGAAGTCTTGCAACAAAACAGGGCAGGGAAGGCAGTGCAGGAGAGGCTGGAAGTGCGCATACCTGTGCAGGATGGAGGGTCTGGTTGCCAGAAAAACCTGTTCTCAATCTGCACACAAGTGATTTTGGCCTCCCCTTGCAGAGCATATCCCGGATTACACTGGAAGATGATGGAGTCACCAGCCTCTTTGCTGTCACCACTCCGGCTCCCGTTCTGGGGGATTCCTGGGTCATTGCAGGAAGTGGCAGTGGAAACTGAAAGTATTAAAAAATACATATTAATATAGGTAGATCTGTATTTAATACAGGCTTACAGCACCAGCTGCACTTGGACTCTGTCCTTACACACACATCAAACCAATGATTTCATTCTCCATCCCTCCTCCTTCAGTACCCCTTAAAGTTGCCACATACAAACTGCCTTTTCCTTTGCACTGAGCATCTGCCACTCCAGCTGGTGAAGGCTCTGGGGAATGGCAAGTTCAAGTACACTACACAGAGTGCAAGTCTGATGCAAAATTGTGCACATGCATGTTTGCTTCCTGAGTGCAGACATCCGCTGATCTTACACGGCAGTTTTATAGACCCGTGCATCAGACACATGCTACAAACCAAACCAATCCCCTGGCACTTCCCACTTCCCCAGCAGGGCAGAGCAATTTAGCCTTTAGCCCTGCGAAGCATCAAGCCTGACCTTTCAGAAACACTCGTGTTTCCCTCCCAGTCCTTCAGCTGTGTCCCTCTGGGGATGAGATGAGCCCCTCAGCTCCTCCTCAGTGCAGCGCAGGCAGCAGAGCTTCACTACTGACTGAGCTCAGGGTCTGTCAACACCACAACTACTTAACAGTATGGAAAGGCCTGGAGTAATAGGAGATTTGCAAGCTTATATAGATCATTAAAGTTCACAAGATCCAAAACTGCGTACTTTTGAGCTTAGGTCTGACTACTTAGTCACACCTTGTGAACAAAGGCTTTGAGCAGGAGCATTTAAAAAAGACCAGCTCTGTACTGGGCAGCGGAGCAGAGCTTATTTCCTGCTAAGTTGAGAAGAGTCTGTTACACCCAGGCAGTTTAGAGAAAGCTCTTCTCAAAAGAGCCAGAGGAAATCCTCCTCTCTCTTTCTGTGCAGCTCAAGATAAGCAAGTGAGCAGCCCAGGCCAGGTCTTCCTAGCAGGAGACACAAGCCTGGCAAAGAAAGAGGACAGCAGAGCTGGGCTGGGTGACACAAAGACTTCCCTCCTCCTTGGTCATCCCAGAAGATCTTGTACCCAGCACAAACCCTTCCCAAGCAGCTGCCCTGCTTTCCCAGCCATGCAAGGCACCCTGAGCAGAGAGCTATGAGCAAAAGTTTGGGAGAGACAAAATGAGCTCTGATGCTTGGACACATCTGAGTCCCAGGCAGGTTGTACCACCATTCACCCAACAGCCTCCCTGTTTACTCCCATTGCCAAAACAGGCACCTGGCTACTGGTCATGCCAGTGAAGGCCTGCAGCCTGGAAACCTCTGTGTCAGTGCTGAAATACATTACCCTGATAGAACTGAAATGCATGTGTTTGTGAGGCCAGATCTTAGCTAACAGCAGCCAGGACTCAGGCACTGACAGACTGCAGTCACACTACACATAGTGCTGCTGTGAGCAATGACATCCCTACGGCCAATAGAGCTTTTTGTGGTCTGCATCTCCAGGGATCCAATTTGAGGGTTTGTAAATAGACTTGGTTTTCAGAGCCCACTGACCAACTGCTCTCAGAATGCCTGGGGGAAGCTGCCTGCATTCTGGTGTCTTTAAAGGACCTATGGGAATGTGATGGAAAGTATCTGTAATTCCTTCTTCTGTATTCCACAATGTACTGCTCCACATCTTGCTGCCAAGCTCACCACTGTGAAGGTGACTGTAGCAGAGGGAGCACAGAATTCACCTGCACTGCAAGGACAAAATAGCAAAGTTTCTCAATTTGCAGAGACTGCAGCCAAATCTGCTACAGCACAAATGGCTGGAAGTCCTAGAACGCAGCACAATTGCTGCTCCTACCATGCTCAATGCAACATCATCATCATCATCATCAGTACTTTGCAGATGGACCTGAAACCACCTTATCAGCAAAGCTGGGCTTGGACAACACTGAGGAAACAATCTACAGCCTACCTGAAAACTGAACAGCAAAGCCCTGCTTGCTTGTGAAGAAGTCAGTGTTGAACTGAAGGATGACCGAGTTGAAAGTGCTGTGGACATCGCTGGGTAAGCTGGACCCGCTGATCTCCTTCAGGAGGATGCCATTCTCCACTGGACCATCCCAGATCCTCAGCACGTCGTGGAACTCCTCAGTGTGGAAAACCATGAAATGGAGCCTGTGTGGCAAAATGAACTGGAAGTCAGACCACAAAGAGCCCTGCCTTCATTCCCGAAAGGATAAGAAATGTGGTTGGTACTAACCTAAGGTAGCCTGACCCACAAGGAATGTGTTCTCTCCTGTTACCTGAACTCAGCTTGAAAGCCCTCCAGCAAACTTCATCCCCCTATAAGCCCCAAGATCTCTTAGTCACATCCATAAAAAAACCCAACTCAGTCATAGATACTAATGTTTTCTGAAAAGTTGGGTCCTTTCTGGTGTTTCTGTCCTAAAAATCCTGAGGAATAAGGTACAGGTCCAAAAGCACATTGTGGGCAGTTAGCCAGAACATCACAGCTGCTTTTATACTGAAGGTGCTCATTGCAATAAGCAGCTGTCACACAGACAAAAGGCTCAACCAATTACACATAGGAAGGCTCCAGCAGAGAGATACACGGGCTGTGAAGGAGAGGATGGGGTTTGTCTGTAGTTCCACTGAATTCTGTAACAGATGAACACAGAAGTATGGAGAAACTTACTCTAAAAAGAGATTATAGCAGAAAATGTGCTGGGGTTCCTGCACAGCTTATATACATTCATCCCTTTGCTCCTGTGCTGCACACAGCAACAACCTTGACTGTCCTTTAGCACTTTTCTTTTGTGTCCTGCAAATCACCACTCATTGGCAAGAGCCAGCATCTACTGATAAAATGCATTGATTTTTGTTACCTGCACTCACAGCAAAGAATTTGCTCCTGGCACCAAGATAATCTTGGGGCGGGAGGAGGGGATAAAAGAGAGAAGGAAATAACCAACACCACTCTTTATTAAAACAGCATCATGCTGGAAAATAAACCCTTACCAGAGTGTTAACTGCCCTGGAGGTGAACAGAAAGGGGCAGAAAAGGGTGCTCAGAAGGGTGGCAAACAGGTGGGTACAAGTTCTGGGCAATGGATTGCAGCACCTCTGGGGGTTTGGACATGTTTCACAAAGATCTGAATAGTGCAGAACTGTATCTAGATCAGCTGACACTGAGATTCCTGCTAGCCAGTAAACCCCAGCGCCACTTCCAGCTGGGAGTTCACTGCTCTCAGCTGTACGAGCAGCACTCTAAGGCAAGTTTCACTCATTTTCCAGTGTTCCCTCCTACTCCTTCCTATTTCTCTCCCAGGTTTCACAGATAAGTCATTTCAGCTATAATTTTAGGTGCGTGTGCACGTGTCTGTTTGCACATGCACAGGATTAATCCTCTCTCAGAGTGCAACCCTTTTAACTTTCATAGCAATAATGAGCAGACTAATTTTTCCATCTTTCCTTCCCTCGTTCTGAGCAGGTACAGCTTTATTCAGAAAGCTTTGGTGATTAATTTTAATGTAAGTTATAAATGAGAGCTTTATACAATTGTATCATGCGTGAAGAGGATTATTTTTCCAATGGATTACCATAAAAATGAAGTTGCTGAAAATGTGCGCTCTCAACTACCCAGAGATCATCTGTTCTGTTTGAGCTGCCAAATAAAGGCGCAGAAGGGAGCGCTCATCTCTGATGAACAGAAGGGTCACAAAGGTGTATTACTGTACCACTGCCCGGCACCAGTGCAGTTCAACCCTGGCCCCTTCCACGCCTCTGGCTCAGTCTGCAAACACAAGCTTCTCATTTGAGTCCTCTTCCAGAAGCAGACAGAGACTGTGTGTTAGTGAATTCACTTGCTGAAGCAGTCACTTATGCTTTGGGGGCAGGAGGAAGAGGGACTGTCTGTTGCCTATGCTGCCCTATGAAAATCTTTGCATTCATCAGAACCTTTCACAGAAAGAAAGAAAAAAGAGGAGACTTCAAGTGGAAGTTGCCTGTGTAGGAATTAAGCCGCACTGACGATGCGCTTTGTCCTGTGTTCACACCAGAAACCATCCATTACTGAAAAATACTGAAGAGCAGAGCTAATGGAGGACATTTCTCCATTAAGTAACATGAAAATACCGGACCAAACCTATCTCCAGCATAAGCTCATCATCTAAAAGCACCCTAGAGCTGAACATAATTAACAGCGTCTGCTGAAGAGATGATGAGTGCTGATATAGCAAGAAGGCTACAGCAGAGATAAAAGGGCACTGACAATGAAGGAGCGTAGGGCTGAGGCAGCAACAGGTCTCAGGTCAGCAGAGAAATGGGGCTGACACACCAGCTAACAAGCACTAGAAATTATGATGGAAGATCGTGGGAGAAGAGCATTACTGCTGAACTTAAAATCTACATTTCTCCCTCTCAAGTCCCATCACTTAGCAGATACTTTACTTGCCAATATACTTCAGTTTTCTGTTGAAGGTGGCTTTAGCTGGACTGGAATATGTGGGTACACACAGAGCAGTACAGAAATGGCTTGGCAGGACTGGGGCAAACTTCAGCGTGGAAACAGTGGCTAAGCAGCAGCAGGGATCACAGATGAAGTATCACAGAGCAGGAAACTGCCTGGATTCTGCTGGTGACTGCACTAACTTTATGAGCCAAATGTTCTCAGCACCATGCTTACCTAAGTGCCAAATGCACAGAGCTTAGAAACAGATTACATTTCAAACTGCCATTTTCCAACTGGAAAGCGGCAACAGGAAAATAAAAGAAGTCAGAGGAGGAGGAGGAGAAAAGAGTCTTTGGTCTCTGTACAGACCAGATGTTTAGAAACCAACCTGAGTGTTTCCTTTGGGAGGATAATTACATTGTATGTGTTCTATTTATTATTAAACCAATAAAAAGATGTAATTAGAAGATGAGGGGTAAGTGCTGTGGTCTCAGTTTTCCAGCTGTCCACTCACCTCTGGGGGCCCTCACACCTGACTCTCCACTCTTACAACTGTAACGTGACAGAGCTCATCCCATTCAGTGTTGGAGGTGAACCAAACCCCGAGCTGTCTCTATCCCTTCCTGGGACGTGATCATCCAGGAGATTTTATACTTACATTACCATTTTAGGATTGTGTCACTTGGACACATATTAAACACGGTTGGGAAGTTCAACATTAATCTGGTGGAAAAGATTTGTTTCTGAATACATCACATTGAGGGAAGGGGTTTACACTGTACATGCACATAAAAGCTCTTGGATTTTAATTTAATACAGAGAGACTACAGGCAGCAATAGCCCATCATCTGGTGTCACCACTCATAGCACAGTAGCTGTTACAGGCACAGTCCAAACAGGACTAAAAAGCTGAAGAGAAAGAAGTGATGCTACCATTGTCCAACCTGGCAAGGAGATAAACCAGCACTTGTTTCCTTGTTTGGGATTATCAAGGTGACAGAGCATTCTCTCTACTTACTTTTTATAATTATTGATCTGCTTCTGGAAAACTTAGCTGCACATGGGAAGAAAACCAAGCTCCAATAACCCTGTCCCAACTCACCCTATTGTGCAACCAGCTTCTGCCTCTATTGTCCAAATACAATTCAGATTATGATCGTAGGGTGTTGGGTAGCCAGGAGACAGTATCCGTCCTGACAACTCTCCTTTGATAGTTCCCCCACACTCAGCTGAAAGAAACATATGGGTTAGTGAGAAGATTCATGACTTGTTACAGTTCTTACTTGGCAACAAAGCAAATCTCATCCTACAAATACAACAGGGAGTATTTCTTGCCATTTAAAGGGATTCTTAAAACCCACAAAACAAAGATGAAGAGAATCATTTCATTCAGATAGAAAAAAGTTAATATCAGAATTTTCCAAGCAAGAAGAGGTTCTTCTGGAGAGCTACAGGTAAGAGGGGACTCAGGACTTAGCTAAGACAAGACAGAGGGAATTAAAATGTCTCAGAACCTGGGATCAGATGTCATGTAGCTCTCAAATAAACACGACTCTGAACTGTCAAAAGCCCGGACACACGTTGGTGTCTGCCATTATCAGCAAGTGCCACAATTTTAACACATTCAAGTGAGAGGACAAGGAATAGAAAAGCAGCAGGCTCCTCGCAGGAAAGCAAGAGACCTTGTCAAACAGGTGCTTGGAGCACAGTGTTCCATGTTCAGCCTGCTTGAGGAAGTTTTTCAGAGATCATAGCATCACTGCTCTCACCTGAAGGTGCCTTACATAGCACCTTTATCAGTCTTTATTAATGCAGAGGGATGGAACCAATATCAGAGTTAATGTCACATGTATTAGCAAAGGAGGTTGAAAGGGTGCTCAGCATGATGCCCAAAAGGGAGTACTTGTAAGAGGATGTTTTCAAAGCAGGAGTTGTCTCACCTACACAGGTTGGCAGGGGTTGATCCCAAGCTCTCCGCTCCCCAGTCAGGCAGACCAGCACCCTACTGCCTCGCAGGGTGTAGCCAGGGTCACAGCTGAAGGATACCGAGCTGCCAGCAAAGTGTCCCTCATCATGTACCTTGTAACCGAACTGCGGGACACCAGGGTCCTCACATTTAATGAGTTCAAAACCTGGAGTGGGAGAAACAGCATCTGTTTTAATCTGATATTTAACAGCCAGGAGATATTAACACAGATCAGATCGTAATTTTCTTCTCAAAATCATTTGCTGAAGAGAAAAAACACCATATTGAACATCAATATTTTTTTAATTACTACTTGAATGAGATCCCACAAATCTGGTATCTCAGCTTGGATCCAAGGTTTCCGCATCACCATCGCCTCATTCGTAACTGAAAAGGCTTGCTGACATTATCATCTTCCCCACTCCAACCCCACTTGAGACTACAGGATCTTTCTGGAAAGAACTTTCCCCTGGTCATGCAACTGCAGCACAAAAATACAACGCTATACCTCAGACTCCCACCTCACAAGCAAAAGGACTTACTGGAAAATTGCAGCTCAAAGCCTTTACTTGTGTTCTCAGCGTTGGTGATGAACTCGAGCCACATGCTGCTGGAAGTGCTGTTGATGCTGGTGCTGAGCATTTCGGAGTGGCTGAAGGAGCCCAGCAGGCGAGCAGAGCTATTGCTGCCATCGTAGACCTGGCAGGAACAAGAAACAGAGTATGGCAAACATCTTTTCTTTGCTACTTCAGGGACCAAATCATCCCTGAGTGCAAACAGGGACAGGTCCTTTGAAGGCAGGGAAACTATCTCAACTAGTTATGAGAGTGGTGCCACTCAGCTGAGGAGCAGGATTCACACCCTGGAGGATCCACATCATTCTCTTTACACCTGAGCTTACACTGCACCCAGGGCTGTGCTTTCTGAACCAAGCTCTTTCCAAAGCACAGCTACTGGGAAAACCATTTTCTCCCTACAGTGACTCATAGATGTGCCTCGACCCTGCTATTATTTAAGAAAACACATTTTTTATCCCTTTCTTTTAGATAGCATGATTCTCTATGAGGATAAAGAGCAGCTTCTCACTAGTGGAGATTGATAGCTCCTTTCCTCAGGAGCAGATGAGGAGTTGATGACAAACCTGTTGAGAGAACATCATTTCCTCCACTATGAGTATGTTCTCTGCATTAGCGGGAAATCTCTCTCTCCTTCCAGTCATTTGTGAGCTGAAAATATGTGGATTACACCCATCTTGCAGTGCAGAAGTATGGCACTTAAATAAGGACAGAGGCGTTCTCTGGGAAGATGGCTTAGCACAGCAGCACACATCTTGTAATATTAATGTCTGCTACAAAAACCATTTCTTTGTGGCTAACAAACAGCCTGGATTTGTCTCCTCTAATACAGAGCCCTGAAACTTGTAAATGCAGATTAATCTGAGTGTGGAATGCTGCAGAGCTTGCCTGGAATTCTGCATTTAGATCAACCCTCTTTTTGGGACAAATCAGCCTTGGTTCTTGAAAAACACAAAGATAATGCTAAGCACCTCACACTTCCCCATGTGTTAACAGCGCCTCTGTACAACTACGCAGACAAGAGCTGAAGTTTAGCTACAAACTAAACTGGCATTCCAACAAATCTGTGGATCTCCGGGAAGACTCCAGAGCAGAAGGTGCAGTGATACAGCAGAGACATCTGCATTTTTAATGGACAGAGGGTTGGTTTATTCATCCATCTGCAGACTGAAGCCCCAAACAAGCAACTAGGCTGAAGTGCACAGGACACTCACTACTGCTTCAGTACCAGAGACTGCTGTGGGCTGCTGGAGGTCAGAGGTGCTGATTCCCTAAAATTACACAGCATGCAATTAGCACAAACTAATGCCCAGCGGTGACACCCTGCTCAGTGTCCTTGGGCTGCAAGATACTGTTTCACACCTTTTGTCTCTTGCTCTGACCTTAGAGAGGATGCACACAGGCTGGTTTAGCCCAGCTGCCCTGCCTGAAGTTCAGTCAGCTCCATGGCACCTGGCTGCTGTGTTCAAACCTGCTGTGCCAGTCACAGGACGATGCAGCAGACCATGCTTCACTGCCTGAGACACAAGAATTACCTTGAGGACATCTCCTGCCTCCAGTTCAAAAGTCCTGGCTTTCAGCTGGATCCCTTTTCCTGGCTGGGTCTGGATGGAGTAGATGCACTCATGGTTGTTGTTATAGTTTAGTGGATAGTTGGGGGACAGCAGAACACCTTGGGTTCCAGTTACAGATGAACCACATTCGGCTATATAGAGACAAAAAAACACATATTAATTATCCCATTGTACTCCAGCCGTACAGCACATGCAGGTGATTCCTCCATCAGCCACAGGTGCTCTCTCCTTCCCATACCCATCTGCTACCACATCCACAGGCTCTATTTCCAAGTGCAGTCAGTAAATGAAACAGTGCTTAACAGCATTTCCATCATCGTTAAACCTTGTGTGCCTTATGAGAGAGATTAATGCCCTCTACTCATGCAGACAGAGAAACTGAGTCACAGGAAGATGATGTGTTCAATGATTCTAGAAAGAAGGGAATAAGGAAGGAAAGAGTCCTCTCCCTGTTGTTATTCATTCACCACGATCTGCTGTCTGTCCCTGTTCCATCACAGTCTTCTAAGTAAGACTTCTCTCCTCCTTCACCAGATCTGCTTCCTTTTCTACTCTATGTAGTGTGAACAGCATTTGATTTTAAGCCAAATTTGAAGTTAGAAGATTTGTGAGGCTCCGAACTTGGCAGAAGGAGCCTTTTTTAGAGAAGGAAGGGAATGGCAGCTTTGGAGGTTCAACCTGGCTTGGGGTGTCAGCAGATCACAGTTCTATGCTTCCACAAAACAGCAACAACCTTCCCTCACCTTTGCGTTTTACATGTTTTAATGGCAAGCTTTTAAGACCACAATCTCTCCCTCGTAGGACCATGCCACTGTGAGTGTAAGAGGACTGCTACGGGCACATCCTCACTCCACGAAGCAGTGAGCAGACATTCAAGCAGCAGCACTGCCGCTGTCAGTGACAGCGCTGAGCTCATGGCACAGTGGGGATGAACTCCTACCTGCTGTTATCCCAGGGAGGAAGCAAAAGTCTGCAACGCTTCCATACAGCTTGAGGGCTTGTCTGCAAAATGGCATCCAAAGGACGTTCTCCTGCTGCCAGCAGTGTTGCCTGGTCCCAGTGCCTGACCGCAGCCGGTTCACTCTGTGTATCCCTAATCCCTCAACATGTGTAAACCTGTCCTGCAACCACCATGTGCTCAGGGTTTTTCACTACTCCCTGATTAGCTCCCACATGAGCAAACCACAAACCATTGTTTTCTTGGCCTATTTACCCTGAAAGATTTCCAGCTGTAAAACACCAGCATCCTGTTCCTTTGAGTCCTGGTGTTTTGCATGCACGGCTGGGGAGAACCACTCCA
The DNA here is from genome assembly GCA_002631895.1 of Agapornis roseicollis. Classification (NCBI taxonomy): domain Eukaryota; kingdom Metazoa; phylum Chordata; class Aves; order Psittaciformes; family Psittacidae; genus Agapornis; species Agapornis roseicollis. Next base: position 112,223 of record NDXB01003151.1, read on the forward strand.
ACTTGCCCTGGAAACAGCTTTTCTTATTAGCAAGCTCTGCCTTGTCTTCATGAGCCCTTCACAGCATACTGAGTTGCTGGAGCTGAGGGAAATCATCACTGTGCAGCTTTCTGCATGGACTCTGCCACCTCTGCTGGTCCTCCAATAACACACTGGAGTTAAGTAAGGATTACATAGGGGTTAAGTAAGGAAGCAGCAGATACACCAAGAGGAGGTACTCTGGAAGCAACATTCTCCTCCTCTCTTGCCACGTATGAAAAGCTGGACATTCACTTTGGCACAGGGCTGATGCTGGAGACCTCACCACTTGGGATCTGAGGAAGCAGTTGGTGGGGAGCATCCCTACCCGGGAGAGACGGGTCAGCCAAAGGAACAAGCTACCCTTATTCTTTCCAAACCCATTTCTAGGACAGGAATTGAATACAAAGTGCCTGGTCTGTCTGGCAGAAACAAAGCTCCTGTGGTCTTAATGGGTACATCTCCAGTACCATTATATACCCAGGGTGAGTATACAGATCTATGTGTGCAGCAGGGACACTGTGGCCAAAGCTGTCACTCTGCCACCAGAGCTCTCTGCAAACCAGAACTGAATTTGACCCACCATTATACAATCAACATACTAACTCAAACCAGCTGCAGGAGGGGACTGGGAGATGAAGCCACTGTGTCCACTTAATGATGATGTCTGAGGATCAGATTTAAAGCTTTGTTAGGATTCTTTCTGATGTCTATTCCCCTGATTAGCTTTCTCTGCAACCTGATTATCATTCATGCCCTGAAGAGGCTGCTTGTCACAGCAGGATGATGCAGCCCTGTGACCTACGCATTATACTGAATCCAGACAGAGAAAGCAGAGCAGCTCTTGCTGGAATGTTCTATTTGCAATGGCCCTCAAAGGTCATTACCACAGATCAGGAAAACCTACCCAGCAGGCTGTGCCAGAGTGAAACCAGGTAAGAGATCTGGTTTGCCTCATTTGAGTGAATCCCTCATGGCTCTGGGCAGCAGCAGAGCACTGAGCAGCTTCCTACTTACTAAATTGCACAAGAAAAAAGCATGGTCATGATTCATCCACTCATACAATCACTGGGGCTGCAGAGACATCAGGTGTCTGCTGAGGAGGGACCCAACCTGCTATGTGCTTGGTGGCCTCCAGCCCAGAGAGAACCAAAGCCTTTCTGCCTGTCCCTGCCATCCCCACACACACCTGCAGGGCTGAAACCTCATTCCAGCTCCCTCTCCCCCACCTCTGCACCCTGTGAGCTGTAAGACCCCATCCTGGGGGATGCCTCCCATCCCTGCCCACCGAAACCAGCCAGCACAGCGTAACCAACCAAGCAAAATGAAAGCACATGACCACCTACCAACACACCTTGGCAGAGGCGAACTCCACACACGCCGTCTCCCCCCGAGGCAGGTGATGCGGGATGCGCCCTCCAGCCGGTACCCAGGGAAGCAGGAGAAGGTGAGGACATCCCCCACTCCGAACTGCAGGCCCTTCCTGATGCTGTAGGCAGGGACCTCTGGCTCGTCACAGGGCTCCAAATCATATTCTACAGGGGATAAAGGGACATTCATGGAATGGCAGGGTGACACCTCACACTCTGCTCTCCCTGGTGATGGCACCCCAGTCCCTGAACACGAGGATGAGGAGGAAGCTCTAGGTTTGGATCTAGCTGCAGTGAAGCTCTGCAAAGGAAGCATCCATAAGGACGTACATCCTGTTTGAGCCATGAAGACCAACTTGGGTTTCACTCTCAACATGCAACCCCCAGGGCATCACCAGGATAACCACAGAATCATTGGCCCAACTATGCTGGAAAAGACCTTCACGATCAAGTCCAACTGTTGCCCCAAGACTGCCAAGCCATTGGCATTCTGGGTAACTGTCAAATACATCCCTCTGACCACAAAACATGTGATGGAAACCTCCTTGGGGTTGTTTTTTGAGAACCAACAGACCTGCAAGTGCAAGAATGCACACATATATCTGAAGAAAGCTGAAACATAACTGATTCCCACTTTCATTTCCCAAGATAGGAAAGAAGTCTCCAAATACATACAGTTACATAGACATATAGTATACATTATATGTACAGTAGTTACAGTACATACAGTTAGAGGCAATCTTTTTAAAGGCAAAAAGCCTTTTCCACACATCAAAATGAAAGTGAATTGGAAACTTTCTGACTAGCTTCCATGGAATATGGAAAACACATACTAGCATATACTAACATATATACTAGCTTCCATGCAAATCCCTAACTTGAGAGGCCAGAGCTAAAGCACTGGAAGCCAGTTCTCAGTGCAGCAGGTTTGATCTGCATCTACGGCAACAGAGCTCTGTCTGTCAAAGGCAGCGAGCATCTCAGCACTGAGCTCCACAACAAAATTGGGCATTTCTCTTCCACACCAGCACACTGAACCTGCAGCTGGTGCCCTCTTCCAGGGAAAAACAGCCCCAGCTCAAAAAGCTTCTGTCCATTAAGTGACTGCTTTACAGAGCAGCTCGTTGGGGCACTCAAGTAGTGAAGGTTTCTGCAGTGTGTCACACGCAAATGCTTCAGCAGTCGTTTGCTGGACTTTGGGTTAAAGGACACCTTGCGTGCTTCAAGCAGAGATTACCCATATGAAGCTATTATTTACTGGTGTGATGGTCTGTTCTGCATAGGCAAAAGTGCCTTTCTCTGAGCCTCTCTCCAAGAGCACCACACACACTCTGCTCTTCATTGACAGCTGCTGAGGATACAGAACTTCATGTGAAGAAACCAGTGTTTTGTGTAATCGGTCAAAGGCAGCATCAGAAGTGCCTTGGTTCAGTAAGCACAGGGCTGAACAGGCTTACTGGAAGCCAGATCTTCAGCAGTACAGCAGGGCGAGGAGGCTTGTGAAGCCAGCACAGTCCTGCCTCCCTCAATGCCCTGCCCTGTGCACCAAGAGGTCTGCTCTCATCTGCCATTACAGCAGGTCAATTAGAGCCCAGCAAGAGAAAACGCTGTTCCCAGTTCCCCAGCAATGCCAATGGGCTCCTGGAAACGTGGCCCAGGCTGCAGGATGTGACATCTAGGACAGGCTGAAGCCAGCGGCAGAGGCTGGGTCAATGGATGAGCTCCAAGTGGAGCAATGAACCAAAGGGAAAAAGAGAGACCAGACGGACAACGGGAGTGACCAGCTCTGCCTTGCTCCTTATCCAAGAAGTCCAGATTGCTCAGCACTGCCTTCCAAAAGATCCCATCTGTCCCAGCTTCCCATGTTAGAAATGCTGTATTTACTGCAATGATTTTCCTCTAATAAACAGGGAAGGAACGCACCAGGAGGAAAGAGGGACAGCATACCCCAAGAAAACACGAGCTGACAGTCCATAACAGAGCAGAGAAGAGGTGGTGAGGAGGGAGAGAGCAACAAAGATGTCTGTAGTGGGATTTAATTCCAGTGGGTTTAACCCAGTCATCTACTCGGGCTCAAGGCAAAACTGCTACATCTGGTGACATGGGGACTGCCAGGAGACTACTTTTTGGGTCATAGTGTGGCTTCATGCTAGAATAATTTACTGGGGTGACACGAGGAGAGACTGTCAGTGACCCGAATCCCATGTAACTGCATCAACAGGGAAAAACTCCCAAGATCTGCAGACGAGTGGGAAGGGAAACAATGAAGTCTTTGCCCACCCCTGTCCTTACCTGAGAAGGTGATGTTGAAACCCTCATAGGACATGGAGAAGTCTGAGATGAAGCGAATCTGAGCAGAGAAGTTTCCAAAGAGCCCTGCACTGAATGGGGCAGGGAGCCGAGAGCCTGTCAGCTGCTTCAGGGGCTGAGCAAAGCTGGTGTTTTCAGTGATGAGGAGGTAGTCGTGGCCGTTCTCCAAGTGAAAGGTATGGAAGGTGAAGAACACACCTGCAAGGGAGGAGAAAGAGAGATGTGTTTGTGTGGCACCCCTCTGTCCCAGAGCCAAAGCCCCTCTCCTCTCCCTGAGAGGACCCCAGTATTGATTCCCTATTTCCCAGCAGCAGCAACCCAATCAAGAAGGAAAAGCACACTGAAAATCATGGAAGTGTTTATGTTAGAAAGGAAACAGATGAGAAAAGGAAAACAAGAACCTGAGAAGCAAAGCAAATCCTACACTTCTGTGCCCATTATACTGGCAAAAATAAACCCCACAACACATCCAGCTACAGAAGAAGCAGGCAAACAATGGGTAACTATTCTGTTTCTTCTCCCAAATTCAATTTCAGCTTTTTGAAACATTCTGGTGAGAAGACTGTGACCTTGCTGCATTTGCAAATGAACAAGGAAGGAGTAATGGATTACATAAAGCATCCTTCACACCTACAGACACAAAACAGTAAGTACTTCAGGCCTGTGCAGAGGCCTCCAGCTAGGTGATTTTTCATGCTGGAATTCAAATGCGATTAGAAACACTCATTCTCTGGAAAATAAATTCCATCTTTGGAAAACAAAAATGGCAGCGCCAGCTTTCAGAGAGCAGAGCAAGGCAGGATCTTGTATCAAAACCCCTGTCACATCACTGTCACATGAAGTTAACAAGCTAAAGCAATGCCTAGCAATAAAAAAAGCCTCTTTGCATTTATATGGCTTCTTTCATCCCAGGATCTTAGCCCACTGAGCACCATGGGGCAGGCTTTGAGCCCATGCTCAGGCTGAATGGAGCTTTGCTCTCCTCACACCACCACTAAACCCAATGGGGCAGAGACGCAGGCTCCCCCGTGCAAGCCCAAGAGCTGTGACCTGGTCTTCATCAGTCACAGCCAGAGCCCTTCCTCCTCACACAGATCAGGAGTGCCCAGTGGCATGACCAAGTTTTCTCAGTTAAGCCAGTGATTAACAACATGGAGCCTGCCAGGCTGCTGAGACCCAAGGGCTGTCTTGCTCTGCATCCCATCCCTGCCAAAGTACAGCATCAGCTGCCTCCCAAGCGAGCACAGGAAACCTGTACATAAGGATCAGAGGAATAATCTCCTCCTTGCTCCCCATTAATTTCTGGAGATCAGCATGTGACCAACTTAGAGACTGATTAAAGCTCTGGAGCATGAGATTTAATACCCATCCCAACAGGTTTTTGTCAACATCAAATTATAACTCTGAATATTCCATTTATCCCTGTGCCTATCCAGTGTCTTTTTGAAGGTTTACTGGTCACATGCAAACAGTTCCCTTCCAATAAATGAAGGTCAGAGGGGCTGGTAACCAATACAAAGCCTTTCCCACAGAAATCACTGGACTGGGAAGGAGCAGAGCACACAGGGCATCTCACCAGCCTTCTTTTCTCTTCATCTTTACCCCTGCACAGCAGCTTCTTGCACTTTGCTCATCTCCAGTGTCCCAGGCAGAAGTATTTGTGTGGCTCACTACTTAGTGATGATTGAAAGGGATCTCAACTTTCACAATTCCTTTGTTATACCCAGGTAAATATTATATGGCACCTGGCAAGGACATTTTAGTTCCATCGTTCCCACAAAACTCCATAAAGGTAGGAAACGTGGAATGGTTTCCAAATGTTCATTATTCTCACCAGCAGTACAGTCAATCAAAAATAGTACAACCTGCTTTGGCCTGAAAACCTGGGTGAGATGCAGTGAATAGAAAATGCTTTCAGTTTTCCTTGCTTATCAACTGACAGCAAATTTATAGCCTTGGTTTCACAAACCCCAACCTAAGGAACAGGAATCGCTTCACCAAAATCAACACACCAAGAGAGGAACAGAGGTCTTTTAGAACAACTCCAATCACAGGGCACGAGGCCTCTCCAGCAGCAGAGCCAGTTAAGGGCTGTGTAACTGTAGCCATAAGGGCTAATTATAAACTCATTTTAAAGGATTTGTGACCCTGATTAAACCTTTGCTCTGGTCTGAAATTTACTGTGGCACAAAATGTCTCTGCAAATGCAGGCTTGGTTTTGGTTTCTCTCCCCCCGCCCTATTTCCTCCTGTAAAAGAAAACAGCAAAACAAATCATAGGGAAAATAAATCACTTTGAAGTTCTCAGATTAAAACTAATAGCCTCTCTTTAAACGTTTAAATACCTTTAAAATTAAGCTGCTTTTAAACTCAATTTGTACAGCTCTTGAGTCCATAAAGTAAATCAGTGTCTGCAGTCATATAAAAGTAACTATTATAACAACAGCTTGTTTAAATTAGGGGACTCATGCACTGGCCATGTGTGAGATGTTCATAAAGATGTGGGAGTGAATAACTTGAGTCCAGGTTTTATGGTGCAGATCATCCCTGCTTAGCCACTGGCTCGGCAGGGAACAGTTGGCTTGGAGTGGGAAGCACAAGCTCTGAGCTCTGTTCTGGTTTTGGGGAACTGAAAGCCTTCCCATGCCTGGGGCAGCAGCAATGCTGCAAGCCCAAGCAGTGCGGCCTGAGCAACACGGGTGTGGGAAGCTAGAACAAGAGAAATGAAGTACAATGTCAAACACTTCAGTAAATGTAACACCAAATGTCCCCAGTGATCACTGATGCACCCCATGGCTTCCAAGAGCAGGGACCTGGAAGGTAAAGCACAGAGAGACGGCTCTGTGGGGATGATGCAGATAACAGGGAATGGTGCTCAGCTCCACCTTTTTTTGAAGCCTGTTTTGTTCTCCAAGGACTGAATTAATTCCATTTCAGTGGCGCTGGCTCAGGATCACATTGTTCTACTGCTCTTTACTGAGGAATGAGAAGGAACGTTGCAGGAATGCAGAAGAGAGCTGGGAGAAGCTTGTTGCAATGCATTACACAGCAGTTAACACAGTGACAGCTGGGAAAGCAGCTCATTAAGGAAAGCAGGATATTGTTGCGAGAGAAGGGATGCGTACGTGCACATCTGGATGTGTACACATGCTCTCACCAGCACAGACCAGCAGCTAAACACATTTCAACATCTCCCACCAAACAGTGAAGAAAAGGGCATCTTTGGTTTTCATCTCCTTTCACTGCACTGGAAAATAAGCACGGGGTTTTCCTAACAGGAAGTCGGCTGCACGCCAGCTTACTATAACTGTACAGCATCCTCTATCCAACCTCTCCTCTCGCCCTATCCTCTAACTGGATTTGGAGATTTCCTGCATCCAAACAGGGTGAAGCTTTCCTAGCCCAGAAAGCTCCACAGGCACAAGGGTGATCCTGCCAGAGGGTGCAGCACTGCCCTGCAGAAGGGATCCCACCCTGTGCTGCAGTTCATTTCCAGTGAAAACAACCTTGGAGGAAGGATACCAGCAGTGGCTAAGGAGAGGGATGAAAATACCAAACCAAACACAGTATGAACATGCTCCTTTCATTAAAGACAGATTCCTCTATTCCAAACACTCAGTGTCTTTTCTCAGAATCTTATCCTCCCCTTTCCAGCATAACCTTGCAGGTAACAAGCAGTTGAAACTCTTGTCAGAGATCCCTCTACATTTTCAACCAGTTGGATTTACAGAGCACCTCATGGTCTGATCTTCCAATATTCATTATCCACAGCTAAGGCCAGAATTCCCAGAAAAAGCTACCAGGCTTCTGTCTGCTAAAGCCAGGACCAGCTTTTCAGAGAGCTCAGCACTGGCTTCCCCCAGTGTGACAAACGTGGTCCAGCTGAAGGTGGTGAGATCCAGACATCAATTCTCTGGATCACGCAGAACAGCACCACACTAAGGAATGGGTGTTTCCTTTACTACTGAATTGGCCCCAGCAGGATCTTTTACAGGAGAGGGGACAAAAAGCCCCTAGACTTATGCAGACATACCCCTGCTAATACCCCTGAAGTAACCCATACCCCTGAAAGTACTCCATGTTTTATCAAGCCTTGGTCAGGAGACTTTCTTTTGCTGTTGTCATGAAAGCACACAGGCCATCAGACCTACACTTCCTCATACAAAAGAGTGTCAGTTTGCTGTGCTATGCTTAGCTTAGCTACAGGATAATGCAGTGCCTCATCAGAGAGCTGAATCCGAGGCAGAGTGGATTAACGAGGAGTGGTGGATTGCCGCTACTCAACAGAATACTTTTCACAGCATGTGATAGTTCCCTTAATGCACTGTGCTGTTCATTGACAAGTTTATTTGCTGTAATACAAATGGTATTTGCAAAATTGGCTCATGATAGCTCCCATCGTGCTGATATCTGGTACAATGAGACAGTGGCATAAGAGACATAAAGCTCCATAAAGGGTTTATACCCTTTGTGCTTAGCCTAGGCAGATACTGGCTGGATCAGGAGAAATTACCCCCTGCCCTTGGACATAAAACTTGCTCTCTAATCCTCAGTGATCATTTTCTTGACATTTTCCTGCAAGATAAAAGACTGGCCTGCGTTGCACAGAAGACTGGACTAAATAGATCAGCACTTTGCCTCTGTGCTGGCAACGCTCCTCGCTAGTGAGGAAATGAGAGCTGCAGAACTAGGACAGAGCTGGAGACAGAGAGCACGTCCCAAGATGGTACTCACCATCACTGAGAGACAAACTCCTGGTTTACACAGGAAGCACTTGTCTCCCACTGACCACCATCCTTCATCCCATCTCTAAAACCACTCCAAGCTAAAGGGTTCTCACCTTTTCCATGGGATGTTTCTATTGTCCATGTGCAGTTCAAGTTATTTGGATAAAAATCAGGGAAGCCTGGGGACAGGATGGTACCACTGGAACCACGAATGTAACCTCCACAGAGAGCTGCAGACAAAAAGAATGACGAAAGAATGAAGTAATTTCAACTCTATCATCAGCTGGAAGAATCTCAGTTCTTGTGAATGGCAAAAACAAAGCCCACCCCATGCAAACCAAACACAGGCCAGAGGTCAAACGCCACTGTGAGCTGTACGGCTGCTGCAGCTGCCGCAGATGAAGTGTTTGCCACCTCCTGCAGATGTTACCCTCCATGCTCCTCACCCTCACAGCTGGGCAGAGGCCGGCTCCACTGGAAGTTGGGCTCACACTCCAGGGCTTCGCTGTCACTCAGGGTGTAGCCGGAATCGCAGCTGAACGTCACCAGTGCTCCCACGTAGAAATCATTCCCGTGGCGCTGGCCATTGACCGGGATCCCTGGATCCAAGCAATGGTCCGACTGGAGCTTCACAGCTGTGGCAAACAAACCCACTCGTGTCAGAGCGCCCAGTGGCTTCAGAGCTGCAAGGTGCTGTGATTAAACTGGGGGAAGTTCAACTCCTCCTATGAGCTCGAAGTCCAAAAGGAAGAGGATGAAATGGACGGAGGAACTCAAAGCTGCCTCCTAAAATCAGTAATATTCCATAGATGCCAAAATAAACAGGAAAACTCTAAGGAAGTAAGTCAGAGAGCAGAACTGCTCCTTCCCTTGCAGCAGCTTCACACTCTTCTGTCACTGGAGCAGTGTTAACTGCCTGGCAAAGGGGAAAAGCGAGTCCAGTGGGCTCTGACTGGGGCACTGTGCTGCTGGTGAACATGGAATTACAAGAGTAACTTCCACTTACTTTCATATCGGATCTGAAAGCCTATGTCAGAGTGGCTTTTGTCAGTGGTGAAGAGGAGGTAGAGGTAGTTGCTGGTGCTGATGAGGAACTGGGGCACCTGAGTCCCATCATAGACACCTATCAATGGAGAAGAATAGGACCGGCCATCTCGCACTTCCAGGGTGTCGTAATTCACTTCTGTCTTAAACCTGATAGGGACACAAGAACAGGTCTGTGAAGAAACAGCATCACTAACTTCTCTTCACTGCAGTTCTGAATGTGCCCTAGTGACTGGAAGGCAGTACATGCCACGGGGTGAAACATGGTTCTGGTTCTATGGCCTGATCTTTAGCTGAGGGAGCACCTTACTGAGAACATGCCATTCCCCTCCTACCCATTTCAGCTTCTGATCCTTTGCCTGCTTCATGTGCTGACACCAAACAGCCTTTGCAGCAACAAATGTCTTCTGCTAAATGCACAATCACCTCCCAGGCACAGAGATCCAGCTTCAAGAAAGCTCAGCCCTCCTCAAACACGAGATCCAGAGCAAGTCAAGAGACTCAGCACACAGAATCCTCACTGCTGCTGCACACTGAACACATGGGAGCTCAGCCTCCACAAACATGTCCTACGCGTGTCTGAAATAGCACTGCCAATGAGCAGGAGTTAGTCAAAACAAGAAGGGAAAAATACCCCACCGTTTCCCACCTTTTCTTCAGGGATGTGAGGTGAATCCTAACCCCTTGTCAGGAGTTAAGTAACAAAAGGAAAGAGAAAGAAAGAACGTGGCTGCCAGACACAGCGCTGAGCGGTTTGTGCCCTTCTCCACTGCTGGAGCCAGGGAAAACAAGCCCAGAGAGGAACCCTTTGAGAAGCCCAAGGTGAGTACCTGTCAAATGTGATCTTGATGGGGTAGCCCGGCTGGGCCTCTATGACCCATGCGCAGCTCAGCGAGTCCTTGTAGAAGCCAGGCCAGCCTGGGGAGAGGATGGTTCCGCTGGGTGATGTTAAGTGACCCCCACAGGGTGCTGAGGACAAGGACATGACAGGATTGAGGCATGATCAGATGCACTCCTCCCCCGGGCACTCTGTCCTGCCATGCAATAGCTTTCATGCACTGCTATTTCTCATGTGTTACAAAAAATCAGCTCCAGATGATCAACCTGGTCTAATGGAAGGTGGCACTGCCCAAGGCAGGGGGTTGGAAGCGGATGAGCTTTAAGGTCCCTTCCGACCCCAACCACCCTATGATTCTATGAAATAACAACACTAGCTGGTAGGAAATTGCCTTTTCAGCTTAAACTGAAGATATAGCAGCCTGCTGCTGTATCTGTGGGAGTCAGCAGCCTGACCTTGTGCAGTGGCTCTAAGGAGACAGGGTATAACAATAATTATTAGATATAAAATCAGAGAAAACTGCAAGGTCAGTTTGCATTTCAGCAGCTGCAGGTGCCAGAAAATCTTTCATATTTGTGGCAATTGAGTCGTGTCTTTTCTACCACGAGGGACACCACAAGACTGTGGCATTTATTCCGCACCGTGGTCCCTTGTGCCATCAGCAGAAGCTGAAGGCACATCAGCATCTCTTCTGGAAAAAGCACACTGGATCTGATGGACCAGAGGTGCAAAATCCTATCACCCTCAATAACTGCAACATATTGTCCTCTAATGAAACCAAATGGGATGGAAAAACGTGTTCCCCCCACTCAGCACTCTGCAGGATTCATCACCCCAGTGTTTCTTTATGGCCAGCTCCCTGGTGCTGCTCACACGTGCCTTGTGTGGCTCTATAAACCTCCTTCTTTGAAAAGCTAATTAAAATGATCACTTAACCGAGTGCACAGTGAAGGGTGAGCCAGAGAAATCACCACTGTGATCACAGAGAAAGCACAAGTTAATGGCACAAGGTTATCAAAGCTTCCCAAGAGAAAAGTTCATTAGAATTGTATTATTTAATGTATTTTTCCTTTCTACACTTACAAATACATAAACTCCAAGGCTTATGCAAGCAATGGCAACCCTGAATCAAACCTGCAGACATTTTAGTGCCTGCTGATTGCCAAAGAAAAATGATACAAGATTATAAAGAAGTTCCGCTTCTTTTGTGTGAAAGTTATTGAACACAACTGACACCTTCTTCTTTCAATCTGAAAGACAATGGGGCTGATTGTGCAACTGCTGCTGCTCATCCACTCAACAATGCAGGACCAAATTATTTCTCAGTATTACAGTACTATTTCTCAATAGCACAGTACTTGTTATTCAGATTACTGTAAATACCAGAGCAGGGCATCACTTCCCTGGGAGCAGAGGGCAGAGGAAGACTTTTCACTTTTTTTTATCCCATTTTTCCATAGTAGAACTTTTAAAGGACTAGGAAAAAGCTGTGAAATCTGGATTAAAGCCTTTCATCCAAGCCACATTTCTGGGTTAGCTATTGTAGCTGCTGTAGCAAAGACATGTAAATGCAGAACTTGTGGCTCTCAACTGTCAGATTCCATCAGACCGGACTGATACTGAGCAAGCCATGCTGAAGGTACTTGCATGTTCACTTCTCACAATTGAGATCTGTACCTTTTGGTTCTTTCATTATATAAAGATTATACATTTCATTATATAAATATTATACATTTTACATGTACCAAAAATCAGGACAGAAAAATGTCACTGTGCATCTTTCCACTTTCTTATTCCCTTCATGACAAGAGTAGCAGGGAAGCTTTGAGTCATCAGTAAACCAAAGCCTTCTATTACTGTTATTAGCAAAATGCCTGTTGAAACAAGAGCTGAGCTAATAAAAATAATCCCCATAATTTATTTCACAGAAAACTGAGTTCAGTGCTCGGTGGTTGCTGGGCTGGCTCCTCCTCCTCAGCAAACTCTTCTGTGCCGACAGCACCTTCCAGAGCTGCGTGAAATCCTGGCCATAACTGAGAACCTGAAGGTTAGAACTAAGTCCAGGAGTCCTTCAGCTCTCAACAAGAGCCTCTGCCTATACAATGGCAGCACTGTGCACCCTCCCCGTGGGTTATCTGACTGGGACCTTGACAGAACTGTTATGCCTTTTCCCCAAAACACCAGGGATCATTCTCCCTCCAGGTTGCACATACAGACCAGCAGGAAAGATGATAAAAGTCACCTTCACATCTGAGCACTGCATTGTTCCAGACCACGTTTCCTTCCTTCAAGATGCAGGTGATGGTTTCTGAGCCATGGGTCCTAATGAAGCCCTCATCACACAGGAAGGACACTGAGCTGCCAAGCTGGAGGCTGTCACCAAATCGCTTTCCATTCACAGGCACGCCAGGGTCAGGGCATTCGTTGTGCCTAAATGCTAAGAGAGAAAGAAAGAGAATAGTTTCTGCCTCTGTCCAATGCAAAAGTATGTTGGACCACACACTTCGCAATTAAGCAATACTTTCTATGTAGGCAACAGTACTTGTTGTTGTCCCTTGACACTGGGACAGACTCAAAGGGAGGGCCAAACAACATGGACTTGAATTTGACCCAGCAAAACCACTGTGTTCCACATGGGCAAGTCAGGCCGTGCCAGATATACATTGCCACCTCTTCTCCAAGACATCCATGTGCATGTTCTCACCTTTCAAGTTTTCATCTAGTTGAAGTCACTTAGATTTTTCTGTCCCCTGTCTCCATTGCAAGTGTTCATTTGCACCCTGACAGAGGAAGGATGAGATTAAAGCCATTTGCGTCTAAGAGGTGCTGGGATGCAGCAGCAACAGGGGCCAGAAAGGAGCCTGCAGAACCAAATCGTTGCCTTAGCCATCTTTCACGTATGAAAATACACAAATACTCAAAATAAAGACTTTAAAAACCTCAAAGGCATCTGCATAGAGGGACATCAGTTAACATTAATGATAAAGAATGAAAGCTTTAAGGCCCTGTAGTTAAAAGTAAGGGTCCTCTCAGCATGCCCTGTGATTGACTGCCGTGTACCTTGCTTGTCATCATTACTAGGATAAAATGAAGGACATACAGCAATTACCTTTCTAGGTACTGCAAAGTTGCACGTGGACTTGCACAGACACACAGCTCTGTCTAAAGGCCTGCCCTTTTCCAGCAGCGAAAAACTAGGCCAGAAAGTAAGTCTATAGCCTTCACCCCCCATTAAGTGCATAATTATGTACTAGATCTTCACACGCTGGGAGGTGGTCTTCAGAGATGAGCAGCATATTAAAGATTAAAGCCTCCAGATTAATTACACACACATGCTTTTAATATCTTTAATGCACTTGACCAAATTCAGATGAGTTCTGGATTTCATACAGAGCATCATTACTCTTCTAACAATCTTGTTAGATACACTGCTGAAGGGGAAAACACAGGCTGAAGCTGTTCTTTGTGCTCTGGTATCTGTCCCTTGTAGCAGGATGCTGTCTCCTCTCTCATACCTGAACTGGGACAGCAAAGTATCTGAGAAAGACTGAGCAGTTCCCTTTTGGTATTCAAGTAGTCAGAACACATTAACTGATGCAAACTTAAGAGTCATTTACAACAATAAAGAATTTGCTTTAAAAATGTCTTCATTCAGGGGGACAGCCACAATTCCCAACACGGGTACGTAACATATCAGAGACGCACCCTGGAGGGACCAGCAGCGTTCTGGGATGAGCTGCCTCCTCCTCACAGGATCTAAGGCTCAATCCTGGCTATGTGATACTACCATGCACAACTCACTTCATCTGATGAACCTTCTGCCTGCTGTAGTGTGGCAAATGATTTCTTAAGACCTCTGATTTTATTTTTTTGAATAAAGAGGATTTGCAATCATGGCTCCAAGGGCTGTTAATTCAGCTGTGCCACTAAAGGCTATTGTAACAAAGTCATTTATCAGTTCTGCTGAATAGGTTTAATAACACTCTTTAGAAAATTACAGGACAATATGAGGATAAAATTACTATAGCATCCATCTGAGATTTGAAGGCTGGACTTAGGTGAAGCCAAACATCTCTGTGGAAGTTTCAAGGCCTTATATGCTAAGACACTGCTACATGTTTCCCTTTATCTCCAAAGTCTTGCATGCTTTTAGGTGTTGGCAAGTGGTGATCGGACTGACTGATGAACACAAGCATCTGAGATGGAATATGCCAAGCTCCCCACAAAGCAGTGTCTCAGCCTAGTGAGCAGAACAGAGGTATGAGAGGAGAGCAGAAAGCCCACGGAATGCAGCAAGCTGTGGGCTGGTGGGAGAACAGAAACCCTGGCTGCTCCAAGGATGGATAATCCAGGGGCAAACTGTGTCTTTCACACTGCTGGACAACACTTAAACTTCACAGCCAGGAAGAACCTGAGCAATCAGCTCTAAGCTTGACACCAATCCTCAATTACCCAGCTGCAAATCTGAAGTAATCCCTAATTTTTGGATTTCCTCGGGAATTGCAGGAGTTTTAGTGAGATCAAACCCTTGCCCTATCAGTCTCCATCAAGAGTTTAGAGCTTGAAATGAAAACCATGAGGAAGGACGGGGCACTTACTGGTGAAGGTTATGTTGAAGCCTCTCTTCTCCATGGAGTGGTCGGTCTGGAACTCCAGCCTGGCTACGTGACCGCTGCTGGTCAGAGAGGAGGGGATCTGGTTTCCTGAGAAGGTGCCCAGCACCGGGGATTCGGCAGTGCCACCATCCTTCACAGCCAGGAAATCAAACTGGGGCTCCACATCAAAGTCATTGAAAGCCAAGTGAATGCGGCTCTCGGGTTTAGCTATAATTAACCAAACACAGTGCAAGCTGCTTCCGTATTCTTCAGGATAATTTGGTGACAGCACAATCCCAGACGGGGTGGTGAAGTTGAAAAAGCAGGAAACTGCAATAAGAAATCAGCATCAATCACATAGCACAGCTCCTACAAGCTGCTCTGTCGCATTTCCCCCTCCCCTTATCCCCTGAGCTGGGAGATTCCTGCAAATTCCCAGTTGCTTTGCTTCTCAGAGACAAGTAAAGAAAAGAAGGGCTCAGTGCTCCATTCACTGCCTGCTGTCAGTGATTTATTTGCATGGGGAAGACGTGACTTCAAAAAGAGTCTCCAGCCCCACTTTGGGTTATTTGCCATTTTCCAGCCTAGCACAGGTTGCTTTTGCTGCAGGAAGAAAATGTCACTCAAGCAGGTGGGGATTTGCTGATTTGCAAGTGAATTCTCCTGCACATTCCTGACAGAAAGCCCACACAAGAACCAGATGTGGGACTACACCTAATGCAAAATAACATCGGCATTAAATGAGTTGGCACAGCGTAAACCCAAGGTGAGGAATCAGCTCACTGCTCCCCCATGCTCAACCCCAGGCTTCTCCACTTCATCCCCACACAAGCGCTGGGCACCTGTGGATGCAATTGTGAGCACAGTGCAGGCTTTTCAGGGTATGTTTTACCACAACTGCACTTTTAGCTTACTTTCTATTGGCTAAATAGGCTTTTCACCCATGCTTCTCAGCAGATGTGACTGCACCCAGGCAATCCCATTGCACATGGACAAACTCCTCACATTCAGACTATGCTCATCCTGCATTAAATAACTGCACAGCAATAAATAATGATGCATTAAATAATTGATACAGCAATACATTGTCAATGCTTTCGAGAACAAGCTGTGAATCAATTTGCCTTTGCCTCCATCTCCTTGGCCAGCTGTTTATACCTCTGCCAAACGGGCAGTGAGAAACAAAAGCTGTTTGGTTTTAGTAAGGACTCTGCTGCATCAGGCAAGGAACAGCCCAGGGAGCAAGTGCCAAGGGGCTTGGGGCAGCTCCGGTGGGCTGGAACCCTCCCCTTCCCATCACAAATAAATCACTGACTTCTGCTGGCTGGCAGCTTAACCAAACAGAGGCACCAAGCCAGACTGCCATTCCCAGGAAAGTAATTCAACCTGGTCTCTCCACTGAAGTTGAGGGGGACAGTGCGCATGGAGAAACCCTTCAGCTCTCAAGGGTTTCAATATATACTGTATTTCAGCTGACATAGTCCATTAATTTGAGAAAGCAAGGCTGCCTTTTCAATGGTACCTACCCAATGTTGGTCTCTTACGTACGTGTGCTTTACTCAACTCTGTTCCCACTATCACCCTTGGGAAAAACCATTCCTCGGAACACACATCTCACTCATTCCTGGCAAAAGGACTGCACCAAGGATGAGGCTGGTTTTAGTTTGGCATTTATACAATTATTTGGTTCAATGCTCACCCTCCCTCTGTTATTTTTCCTGTCTTCCTTCAACACTTAATGGTTTCAGATCAAATAAGATGGACGTTACCATGACGTTATCAAGGCTAAGAGATACACAATCTATTTCCTGTTCTTGGCAACAAAGAGAAGAGATTAAAGAGAAAGCAAACTGCAAAATATCCTCAGGATTTGGGTTCTTTACTAGATGCTGAAATATTAAGGGATGCTGTCAAATAATTCTGCCACCATAAACTTGGTATAATCTGCCTAGGAATAGGTACTGAAAATAACTGCACAGAGAAAACTCTCAGTGGTAGGAACTCCTCATCAAAGGGGTAAATCAGCATTCATATAGGACCTACAGTATCACACAGCCCACAGCAGAGAGGTACGGTCGCTAGCACAGTTATAACAGCACAGAGCTGACGGCTCCTTTTGGGAAACAACAACAAAGAACTTGCTGACAAAAGAGAGAAAAGCAGAGTGAGGAAGAATAGAAAATTAACCTTTGCTAAGATGAAACACAACAACAAAGAAACCCACCCTCACCAGCTTCCACTGCAGGGAAGCAAATGACACTTTGATCTGCCATAAAGGAACGAGTGCTGCTGACAGCCAAGCTGCAGGAGAAAGGCCACTGCCCCACGCACCCACATCCCCGGCCCATGGCCATGGTACCCGTGTCCAAGCCCTCCTGCGCACAGTGGGGAGCTCGGCTTCACCCCCAGACAGACACATCCAACCCAGGAAGCAACAACTGATCAGCAGGTTCATGGACAAGCTCATGGTGCCTGTGATATGAAGATTTTCTTGATCTTTTAAAGTAGGAGAGGTTTTTCTTCAACATGAAAGGGGGCTTTTGGTCTGCGGCTGCACCAGGATCCACATCAGCCTCCGCTTTTTCAGAGGTGCTTTGCTGGACACTTGCATAAAAGCAGAAGCTGTTTATGTAGATGTCACAGACACTGAAATGTGCTATCAAAAGGAAGAGGACAGGACCCACAGAAGGAGGAAGGCAGCTGAGCGCTACCTGTCTCGTGCTGTTCTGTGCATCTGAGACAGTTGGGAACAAAGAGCCCCTGAGGAGCAAGCAGTCACTGTAAACGTGATAGGCAGAGGTGAGTGCTGCTGCCTGCAGCCTGCCCGTCAGGATGCCTGTGCTGGGAACACCCATCTCTCCTTCAGCTAAGAGACAGGCATTAGTATTTGTTATCATTGTTCTTAAATGTTACGAGGCCATTTCATTATGTGCACAGCACAGGTTCACATTTATCACCTAAACTGATCTTTGTCAATAATTATCATTACTGATTGCAAAAGTAATAAGGAAAATCCTGTTATTAAATACAGCAGAATAAACAACAGCAAAACTGGGTACATACGGAGCACCCACCACAGCCAGTGAGACCCATGTCATTAATGAACCAGCACAAGGCATTTATTCAAGTCATCACAAACATTATCAAGATTCTGCCTTCATTTAGAGCAGTAAAAGAGCAAAGATACAGCTCATTGTTTCTTGTGGCAGCAAGTCAAGTGCACATGTGGCTGCAGCTTCAGGATGCTGCCCCGTGGTCTCCTCACAAGAGTGTGATGCTCATGGGCAAGCTGATCAGGGAGGTTATCTGACAGTTCTTCACCAGCAGAGCTGCTTGCTTCTGCACCTTCACTCAGAAGCAACTTTGGCATTTCTCTGGGCAGACCAAGGACAACTTGCTTCTCTTCTGCCTTCAGAAGGTCCTGCCTCCTCACAGAACACCTTGCTTCTCCTGCAAGGATTGCCTGGTGGCCCCAGACTCTCCAGCTCATTCTGCACAGGGCTGATCCCAGCTAGAGGGCACACCTGCAATGCATGGGAATGGGAAAGGCACCAAGTTCAAGAGCTGAAAACCAAGCAGGGCATCACTGGGATAACTGCAGTCTCCATAGAAACAATAAAAACGCCTGACTTCTCTGTCAGCTTTCAGGTATCATCCCCACAGCCTCGGACCGATGGGAGAGAGCTTGAAGGCAGTAGTGGATTTGCTGCCTCACCCTTCCTTTTGAAGAAGATTCCTCCTCTAGGCATAGCTGGTGATGGACTGGAAAAACAGGAGCTCAGCAGGAGCCTGGTTAATACCGTCATGCCTCGCTTGGGAAGCATACATCCCAAATAGCTGAGAGTGCTGGGAGCTCAGGGCTCTGCTCCAGCTGTGAGGTAGTGTTTTATATCCTGTATTTTCCTCCTTCTGTATCTGTTTCAATAATCACATCTGCATCATGATACATCTCCCTTCTTAGAACCCCAAAGGACCAACAGGGCAAGGGGGTGGTGAGGGACAGGAGTCTAGAGACGATGCTAACTGGGAGAACTCCCCAGCTAACTCTGACAGAGCAGCTGCCAGCGCCAGCGAGTGGCTGACAGAGCAGGACAGCAGGTAAACTAAGAAGAATGAAAACCAGGCAGGTTTTGGGTACCAGACTTTGAGGAAAATATTATCAGTGAACCTAAACCAGAAGCCTTTGTGCACAGGGAAGAGCACTGAAATACCAGAGTGGGTTTCATTTCTCACTCCAAACAGGAACAGTGATGGGGTTACTGGGAATAAGACAAGCTCCTAAAACTTACTGGAAGATGCTGATCCGCACCAGGACAGCATCGTGCTGCTTGTCTGCCAGCGTTCTGCAGCCATCTGTTATTCAGGAGGTACTCCAAGGCATGAAGACAAGAACCTTTCCTGTGTGCCTGTTTATTTCACATGGAACTCTCCCCCTCCCTGCAGTCTCCCTTGGAGAGAGACAAGCCCAAAGTTTAATTGCCACTTTTTGCCAAAAGCCCCAGAGCAGTCAAGTGCTCTTGTGGTGTACCTCTCCCTCGGGTTTAGCAGAGCATCCTTCTGCTGCTGCAGTGCTCGGAGCCGTCCACAACTGCTGCAACACAACCACGTCCTGGAAGATGCTCCTGCAACAGGCTGAGACTCAGCTCCACACAGCCTCATGGCCTCAGCACAGTGCACTGCAAAGGATGAGAAACTCCCAGAGCGTGCAACCACAGTACCTGCACCCCACGATGAAGTGCAGCAGAGGGTGTGTGGGCAGGTTCGGCCACATGTGACATTCTGCTAATTGGGAACAACAGAAGGAGCCATGGAGGGAAACCTGCACTGAGGGACTCCACCAGCAAACTGGGAATACCCCACTGCAGCTGCCTCAAACACCAACCCCACGTGTAAAGTATTGAAGCAAAACAGGCATTAGGAAACTTCTCTGCAGACCAAACTGAAGATGGCAACATAAGACACAAGGTATTCCTGTTTTTTGGATATCGAGATAGGGGAAGGGGACAATCTCCTTGCCTGATGAAACCAGTGAGTGCCATTTCAGATCTAGGCTCATGTGAAGAGAGGCAACCCATCATGCTGAGCAATTGCTGTCAGGAACATGGACAGATGCCTTGGCACAGGACAGCTCATTTATAGCAGCATGAAGCCCTATCAGGGTAACAGTTCAACTGATTCAATCAGTAAAATAACAAGGATGGAGACAACCCTGCATCCTCCCGACCAGCACTGAGCACACGGCTGGGAGCACCTCAGATGAGCTGGAGAGAACTCACTGACAGTAACACCAAGGAGAAAATAGGCTCTGGTTCAACCCAGGTGCTTTATGCATCCAGCTCTCCATAGATATGGACACCAAGGGAAACTTCCCAACTTAACTGACAAGTGGCATGCTGGAGGATGCGCAGCTTGAGACAACTCTCAAGGAAGAGCAGAAAGGACTGGGCTGGTCACGCAGCCCTCTTTTAAAGTCACAGAAAGGGAAATGGGAAATTTACACCAATAAAATGCCCTTGGGGTTCATGGGGGACAATTAGAACTCAATTCATTGCAATTGAGAAGGCTCTTAGGTGCAACTGCTGCCCAGCCAAGCACTTAAACATGCGTGTCTGCTTAAGCAAACATTTAAATCTCAGTGCTTTGATAAACCAGGGCTGCAATGCAGAACAAGAGCTTTGAGGGAGAGTGCCCTGCTTAAAATTAAGAAGGGAACCATCTTACATGGCTGCAACCATGAAACAAGGTTGTTAACAAAAGCTACAAATCCCTCATGTATATAGAGATCATGGTAATCCTGCCTTCATTTAATTTGCCTCCCTTGCTGCCAGAGGAGGACCGGATCTCAACAGCTCCTGGGAACAGGCTGAGCATAAAGAGCATTTCACCACTGATTTGCTGCTCTGAACTCAACAAGATCCACGGCAAGCAGAAGGTGCTAATGGGTCCTGAAGGACACGCATCTGTTGCGGAAGCCATCTAAGCCATGGACGTGGCCTGGGCAGGCACGGGGCCTGGCTCTTGGCAGAAACCCAGGATGCGAATGGCCGCTCTGCAGAACCCAGAGCTGAGGTGGTTTGGAGGGTTAAGGTCAGCTACCAAGTCCCTGTCCCAGATCATCTGGCAGAGATACTTGGTGTCTCTGCCATTCATCATCAGGAGAATCATCTCAGGGTGCTTCATAAAAGCACTGAGAAGCATAAGAAAATAAAGACGACACACAGCAAACCAGTGGGAAAAGGAAAACTAACGGAATCCCGACAGTTCCTCCAAAATCCACTCAAAGCAATTGCAACTGGAAGTCCAATGTCAGCTGGAAAAACAAGACCTGTTTACAGCAGGAGGGAGAAACATTTTGGGAGCTGATATGAACTGTTCCATCAGCACTGCAAAAAGTAAGAGGAATGAAGGATAAAAGAGCACACAAAGAGTCCGGTTTCATCAGAATGAGGGCCCATGCTGCAGTTTAAAAGCCTGAAAACCTCTCTTATAATGAAACAACTATCATTTCCTTTAAAGAAAACCTTCTGGAAGTATTACTGGACAATAAAGGATCATTGTGATCATCTTAACCATCCACCTCCTTAGTACACACTACAGATGTCCAGAAAGGAGCATCCCCCATCTCAAGCTACAAACAACTAAGGATGGAGAGCCAGGCACTGCCTTCAGTAGCCTGCCCCAAGGGTTAATCTCTGTTAAAAAGCTATTATTTTTAAATGGCAAAGTATGCTTTTATCACTGCTACCTTGTAAAACACACTTTCATCCAAATTACTCTTCCTCAGGAAGGTTCCATAGGTTGCTGTGAATAACAGGTAGGAAAAGAAGAAAAGAAAAAACAAAGAAAGGGAAAGAAAATAATGACCAATTGACAACTTAATTTAGAGCTAAATAAAAACCTTGCCAAGTGATATGAAATTACAGGGTTCTGTTCAGTACATCGCTGGAAAAAACATCTATTGCACTTTGCATTTCCAGCTCCTAATCCTGCCTGTTTGTACCAGACAGTGCACACGAAGGTTAGCAGCCCAACTGAGAACTAACATTTGTGATGTCTGGAAGACAAGCTAAGATTATGCAGCAGATACAATAGGCTGATATAGGATTAACAAAAAAATAAGAAGGAGTAATTAGCAATAAGGGGAAAAGAGATTTGATGTTGTTACTAAGGAAAATCAGATGTTTAAAAGAATGGAAAACCCCACAGAATCAAAATGCCTGATGAGGATGACTGATGCTGCAAGGGCTGGAGCAGCTCTGCTTTGGAGTCAGGCAGACAGACCTGCACTGGGTCAGCCTGGACAAGAGAAGGCTCCTTAAGGGGAGATCCTAGAGCAGCTCCAGTGCCTAAAGGGGCTCCAGGAAATCTGGAGAGGGGCTTGGGACAAGGGCCTGTAGGGACAGGCCAAGGGGAATGGCTTGAACCTGCCAGAACAGGGGAGACTGAGATGAGCTCTTAGGCAGAAGCTCTTTCCTGTGAGGGTGCTGAGGCGCTGGCACAGGGTGCCCAGAGAAGCTGTGGCTGCCCCATCCCTGGCAGTGTTCAAGGCCAGGTTGGACACAGGGGCTTGGAGCAAGCTGCTCTAGTGGAAGGGGTCCCTGCCTGTGGCTGGATGAGCTTTGAGGTCTCTTCAATGCAAACCGGTCTAGGATTCTACAACTGTTTTAGTGCCATACACCTGAACGGTGATGGGGACACCGAGCTGTGCCAACCTCCTACTGCTGCCAGCATACAGACAACTCTCAACAACACAAAGGGTTTCACTGGTGCTCAGCTTGTCCGAGAGAGTAAATGCCCCATTTCCAACAAGCCAGCACAGCCTCCAGCGGTGGTGCCACACTGCTGCTGCTGGCTCCTGCACAGCACAGTGACTGTGTGCAGCTTGGCCAGGGGAAATGGGCCGTGGTTGAGGTTTTCAAGTGAAAAAGAAGGGAAGAAAGCTTAACATCTGCTCCAAAGCCAGAGAAGAAAACACCATTTAGCATAATTCAATTGGAAATGCTTAGGGAAACACCTTCTGTTCTGCTTAGAGGAATATTATGCATGACTACTGCTCTAAGCAGGTTATAACGCAAAATCCACTTATGATAACACAACAAAAAGGAAGTCACTGGAAACTAAAGAATCTCCTAAAGTGAGACCAGGGCATGACCAGGAGCCCTGTAATGACTATCACATCAATGGACATAAAGTGTCTGGAGGAGTCCAGAAGTGCTCTGAAGCAGTACAACTGACGCTACAGCCCCTCCACATGAACATATGTGTGCATCTACATCTACTCACACATTTATCCCCAGCCTCCATGGAGCTGCAGTCAAGCGACACCAAACAAACACCCCTCAGGTCAGTGTAGAAACCTCCCTCCCTGGTTTGCCTGATGCACTGTGACCAATGCATACAAAATGCTGTTTTATTTCACTCTGGTTTATTTACCTTCAGAACATGGGACGGGTCCAGAAAACCTGAAGTCCGCAAGTCAACGAGCTAAACCTGGGTCAGAAATTCAGCAGGTTTCAGAAGGGACTCTCCCAGCCCAACTGGCAGAGGACAGGTAAAACAAGGCAAAAGCTTTGCCTTTATTCAGCGAGATGGTTACAAACGATACATATTGTCGTGACAGTTCATATCATGATCATCTATCCCATCAAGTGACGGCACTGCTTGGCACGAGTCAACCATTCAGCTAAAGGTGCAAAGGTAGAAGCCTCAGAGTTGTAGGTCACAGGCCCCCAGGGGCAAGGGCTGCAGGAGGAGGAGAGAAGGAAAGGGAAGGGAAGCTGCTGGAGGAGAGTAGCAAAGAACCTAGGAAGTAAGACTTACTGAGCCCTGCAGAAACCCTCCAAGAGCGCTATCCCCCCGCAGGGGATGCTAGCTCTTCCTTTCCTTGGCAAGGAGACATATACTTCGTGAAACAAATTTTGGTCATAGGAAATGTTTTGTAGCAGGGCTTTCCAGTGCAATAGTTCACATAAAATCAGGTAATGAGTGTTCCCCTGCTATAGAGGAGTATGCTTAAACAGTAATCCCAGCCATGCATTTGGAAGTTATGGCACTCCCAAAACACCCTGCTCCCCAACTACATCTATCCACACCTTCATCATTCTCACTGCAGTAACTGAACAACTCACCAGCTTCCCGTTATAGCTGTAATTATGGGCTGGCTCCCCATTCATAAACCTAATAATCTTCTCAGCCACAGGTAACTGTAGACTTCAGTCTGAATATTATTTCCCTTATGAGTTATTACCATCAGAGCACAAACTTCATCTAAGTAGCACAACGGTTTTCCTTAGGTAGCATTTATCCGCCTGACATCTCCTAAGCCCATTTTGCTGTCCTTCAAGGTTTCAAAACTGAACATAGCTCTGTATGAAAGCAATGGCTCAGGTTATCCTGGGTTATGAGAACTGCCTTAGCTTTTGACAGATAGCACAGTTCTGTAACTTTGAAAATGCAAGTGTCAGAGTGAACAACAGTAACTACAGAGCTGATGTGAGCACTATGAGGTGTTGCAGTGCAGGGAGAAAAAGAGGTCTTCAGTCTCCAGCCACCAACCCAGACATCCACACTGCACAGAAGCAAGACACCAAGCTCAGAGCACAGACAGATGGATGATTGTGCCACCCAATCCAGCTACAGTACTGCAGGTTCCCAGACTCCAGTGTAGCTGTTTCAGGCCATCAGAGGCAATCTGAACATACACAGTAGCAGGGCCAGGGACACCTTGCCTAGTAAGGGGTTTGCAGAA
Source organism: Agapornis roseicollis (assembly GCA_002631895.1). NCBI lineage: Eukaryota > Metazoa > Chordata > Aves > Psittaciformes > Psittacidae > Agapornis > Agapornis roseicollis. The sequence continues at coordinate 136,872 of NDXB01003151.1, forward strand.
GACATGCACGAAGAAGGTCTTGCAAAGTTTCTCAAGTACCCTACGTGCTCACCCTGGACAGTTAAAGGGACGTAATGACAACAAAGAGGATGAAGATGGAAGGTCTGTTATCACGAAGGCACAGTCACGAATTAAGAACCCATTGCAATAAGCAGACGCATTACTTAAATGGTTTGTGTTGCTTTGTCATCGAAACTCCAGGAAATGAGTTCTCCACAATAGATTCTGTCTGCTCATAAATCATTTGCTCAGGACAGCAGGATACACCACAGTGCACTGTTTAATCTCCATCTGCATTTGTCATGCATTTGCAGCCAGAATCAGCAGCACTGAATTGTTTGCATATTCCAACCAGCAGCACATAAATCAGGTTACCTTATTTTTCCACCTCATGCCCAATGCATTTACCGGTCTCCCAATATTTACAGAGAGTTATTGCTAATCTCACTACAGATTTCACACCAGGTTACACATTTTGTTGTGTAACCTCTCTTGATTCATGTAAACTAATATGGTGCTGTCTAGAATAAAGATAGGGGAGTAAAGGTATAGAGAGGCCCATGAAAGACTTTTCCCACTACCTACTGCCTTCTTGATTGGTAAATATCCAAGCTGGAGGACCACAGAGAACAGAATACAATGAAATTATTCTGACTGAAAGATTCATGCCTGTGCTGTGCTTTGCATGGACTGCGGACTGGAGCTGGATTTGATGCCCTAGTTCAGTATCCACCTACCAAAGAATAACCCTACTTTACTGGAAGGTCTCCCTTCTATACTGTTATGACCCAACACTCTCATAATGGGCACAAACTACAGGTTCAATCTCACTGCAAACTACCAGCAAGAACCTCAACCAAACCCTCAGCTGCTCAAATTCATTTGAATTTCTGGGAAACAAAAAACCCACCAACTTCTGACGTTAGCACAGGGATGTTCTAACACTTCCCACCTCAAAAGTAACCAGGAAAACTCCATTGTCCTCATCAGCATCTTTAGCTGTTTTGCTTAGAAAACCAAGCAGGAAGGGATTTGTGGCATCTGGGAAAGGCAAAACTCACAAAGCAATTGCTTGCTTTCCACAAACGGATATTTCTCAAATGCTCAGAGCATAAACAAGTGTTTGAAAGACAGGCCCTTGCTTGATTGTATCCCACAGCCTCCCATAAACTGCCAGTGTAGGGATGCTAAAGCCTCTGCTTCCTCAGTTCCTGAGGAACCCACATCCAGCTCCGGAGCAACAAGGCTTACTCCCTATGCTGTGAAATCTCTTTGCACATATCAACTCCTGCTACACTACAAAGGAGCATTTTCTACTGCAGTTATCAAACACCAGCCTATCTATTTATTCCACACAAACAGACACTTCTAAAAATTAACATTTCTGGATTTTATATATCCATTTTCCCCACACTTTTGTCCTCTGTTGCTCAACTGAATTTTCCTTCCCTATTATTTTATTAGGTTCAGTCTCGCTCCCCTACACCACAGCATCTGTTCAAAGATTTCAACATATCCCACTAAACAGAGATGAGACAAAACCAAGAATCTGCTTATCACCAACTGAGGAAAATAAAGGTACTTCTGTGCGTTTTGGTAATGTCCAAATACAACATGGTTTGAGTGAAGGTTCAGTCAATACAATAAAGCGGACTGACCAGCGCATCTTCAAAGAACACTGACACCATTAAAACCCAAGAGGAACTGCACATGTAACTCCCATTTCCATCTGAAAATTGTATCCCTACGTCAGTACTGAGAGCATAACATCCTGCTTCTGCTGAGAACTCATGCAACAAATTAAAACCTGAGGCCCAGCAGCAGGGAGCCTGAACGCTGTCAGATAATGAAGGACAATTAAATGGGAGGAATCAAAGGAAGTTTTACATTAATTTCTCTGTGTGTGCCCATGTCCGTGCCTCCTGTCTCAGACACCGAAGTCCTGCTCTCTCCAGAAGCGATCTGAACACAAGAACCTGCCCTATCCCTGGTACCAAGCACAGAGCACAAACATCCTCTTTACACCACCACCTCATCACACGGTGTTTTAGAGCCATCTCCTCACTGACTTACAAACACAAACTGGTTTCTGAGCAGACCACTGGCTACTCTTTTGGCAGGTAATTGTTTTCTGTCCCTTCAACTCAAAGGCAGGCTGGCACTCAAACTTCAAACTGTCCCCATGGCGAAAGGTGGATCCTTCTCTCCTGCCGTAGGCTGGGATCCCGGGATCACCGCAGCTCCCTTGGTCAATCTCTGAAAAAGAGAAAACAGAAGTTGCATGGGGGAAGGCTCTGACACAGACCTGGTGCAATACCTGGCTTGTGTCTGTGCTGCCTCCTGCTTGGCACCACTCTGGCATCACATCCCCAGGGGAGTGCCGGTCCCCTCAGCACTGTCCTCCATAGGAGGGGGCCTGCAGCAGCACAGAACACAGCCAAGATCTCTGCCACAGAACATGGATTTTATCACTGAGAGGCCCTCCTAACAACCTAACTGCTTCCTCGTCCTTGAATTAATCCCAACTGAATGAAAAATACAGCTGCACAAGGAGATCCTACTCTGCACCCACTTCAAGGATGTGAAGACCACATCTCAACTAAACAAGACCAGCAAAGGGGACACAGTTGGATGTGATTGCTGGATTCCCACATCTCCTGTCTCTCCCTCCCCACCTCACAGTTTCTGCCTGTGGTGCTGAAGCAAACATCTGCCACCTTCCTGCACAGAAACACACCATTCATCTCTCCCTGCACTTGTATTTTGACTTCAAATAAATCACGAACACAATTTTCTGTTATCTTCTGCTCTGTCCAATTTCATCTCAAAAGGGCCCCCTGCTCTGTATCACTGCGCTGCAAAGCTTCACTCCTTTACAGCCTCCTTAGTGCTTCCACATTATCTGCCTCACATTTATCTCATCTTCCACGTTTTCTAGTTTCTATCCCCATCATCTATGATCAGCCTCACTGTCTTTTCTCCCCATTTTCAATTTCTTACACCAAATTGGAAGCATCTTTTATGACATTTGCTTTACAGAGGAAAACTGCATCATCCAAGATTTGCATGACTCCATCTAATATTCCAATTTGGTTTGAGTAACAACAAGCACCTCATTATTATTCTGACTTGGGGCAACTTAGCTACAAGTGTATTTTGAATAGATGTCACAGCAAGGCACCTAACTTCTGCTAGTGCTGCATGCATCCTGAACTAAAAAGTCACTGCCAGGTAATGAGGCATCCCCAAAATAATTTAGCATAGATTAATATTAATGCTAAAGTTATCAGGAAATAGGTCTTTTTGCCTGTCAGTGAAAACAGTTGGCCAGGATTTAGGTATCATAGAATCATGAAATGGTTTGGGTTGGAAGGAACCATAAAGCACATCCAGTTCCAACCTCCTGCCACAGAGGGGATCAAAGGGTAGCGTGCATGGCTTAAAACATCCATCACTGTGCCTTGGCAGAGACACAGGAAACTGGTAACACTTTCTGCTACAAGCCAGCAGCCTTCAAATGCTGATTTTTGTTATTCCTTTCCTTCCCGTACCTGGAAGTCAGAAATACAGGATTAGCGAGCAGCACCCATGTGAGCTGTCCTGCAGGGTGCCCAGAACCCAGTGCCTCCAGCTCCTGCCACCACTGCAGTCTGTGATGTTGGGTGCCAAGGGAAGCGAACACTGAATGTCCTGGTACCACCCTGGTTGTTGACGCTTGGTCAGAAGCTAACACACGTCACCTCCCAGCCCACCCTGTACTCGGCACTGATGGAGCCATGGGGAGCAGAAGGCTACATCTCCACATTCAGAGGCTCAAAACTCTTGAACAGACCCTCACCACATTCCTGCTGCACTTGACTCCAGGGAGGGAGCCCTAAAGCCTGTGGAAGTTTTGCCATTAGGTTCAGCAAAGCTAAGCCTGCATCAGTGGCCATGGAAACTCCAGCCAGGGGCTGCAGACCCACGGCAAAGCAGCTCCAGCTACTGCAGGAGCCAAAGGGAGCTACAAGGGTTTGGAGAATTTATTGCTTTTGTGAAATGAGGACGTGCTCAGGAGCCGGCACTGAGAGAACACACAGCCATCGCGGAAAATCAGTCCCTTCGACCCTCTGCTGAGGAAGAATAAAGGTGGCACAGATGCTCTCAAGGTACTGATTGAATGGTCTCCTCCCTCCCTGGGCTCCTCTATTGCTTGTGGAGTGCTTTTCTGTCACACACCATGAGCCCAGCTGGAACACCTCTACAGAGTGAAATCACAGTTTAAGAATGGGAAAGAAATAAGAACTAGAGCTCCCATTCTCCACTGTGCACATGATGCCCTTGTTAGCAGCAGGCAAACAAAGGCAGCAGGTTTGATTCCACCACAGAGGTCAGAACACAGAATTTCTGTCCTGAGAAAATCCCCTGGCTCCTACATTTCTTTTCATACGTAGGAAAACACGTGCCATAGTTAGCAGGGCAGAAATCCCCTAAATGAATGATTCAGAAATATCAAAGCACATTCCTTCAATAAGGCTGAAACGTTTCTCCTGATGAATGTTTAAAGTAAAATCACTTCCACATTTGAATAATAGAAGTCAAAACTAAACAAGAATATCTAAATCAAGTATTTTGACATTAGTAAAATGAAACAAGTTGACACGAGTCTCTCAGAACTCCTCCATCAAATATTATATCATGCAGGTAAGATTTTGACAAACCAACATTTTCTAACAGAAGGTGTTTCACCAGACTTCTTTCATCAGCTATTTATGCTATTTGTCTTCTAGTGGTGGGTGGGAAACTGGGTCCCTTTGCTCAGCGCAGAGGCAGCAGCCCACACTTCCAGTGTGAGTAATGGGAGCAAGAACCTCCCATACACATCTGCACAGAAGCGCTGCAGGCACCCCGGATTTAGGCCACCCTTCTCCCGGGGTTTGGTGGGAATTTGCATTCCTGCCTGACTCGGTTCTGGAGCAAAATGAGAGGTCTGGAGCTGTGAGCAAGCACTGCACCGGGAAAACTCCACTTCCCAGGAGAAGCATCCATAAGATGTGGGATCTGAGCGCACTCAGAGACCACACATGAGGAGACCACCAAACATTACCCCAGGCAGAGAGGACCCTCAGGAAGATACTTAACCTCACACACATTATTTCATGCATGTATTAATTTTGCTTAAACTACTGAAAGCTAATAGTGCTAGGTACGTATCCAAAGGAATCAGGACCAGGGTGTTTCTATTGCCTAGTTCATTTTGTCGATTCTAACAATGAGGAAAAAAGAATCTACAGAGGAAATCCTCTAAGGAAGATGAGGGGATAAGCTAAGAAGGAAAGGCCCTTTCTGCTTATCTCTGCCACATCCTGAGGTCTACTGAGAGGTATCCTTGCTCCTGGCAGGGGGTTGGATTAGATGATCCTTGAAGGCCCCTTCCAAACCAAACCAAACCATTCTATGATCTAAAACCCTTGCGCAGGGTAAATGCACAAACTGAATCCAGCAGGCTCATTAAAACCCCGTGGCATAACATCAAATCATTCCTGCTGAGATTTGTACAAGATTTAAATACAAGGAATGTGACCCTGGGAGCAGTTCAAGTCAACCCATCATAAGCTAAAAGCCTTCGTGCCTGTTGGTTCAGCAGTATTTCAGTGCTCATGTTTTATGACATGAGTCAATACATTTAATGGAAAAGCAGAGCAGGAAAGAAATGAACACTTAAAAGTTTTCTGACAGAATTCCACCATCAACAACACTGGGGGGGTTGGTCATGGAGAACCTAACAAAACAAGTAATAATAACTACAGGTAATCAATGAAAGCTACCTGGGCTTCTTGGTGAAACCTCCGAGCACTTCACTAGGCAAAACCAAGTCAGTGCTGCATGCCAGGGAGCCCAGCTGACCTGGGAACTTTGGCAGAGCCATTTCCATGGCTGTGGAAGGCATCAGCTCCAAGGGGAAGAAGCCAGCTGAGATTAAAGGAAAGATGGGAGAAGATAAAGGCCCAGGAGGCTGCGCACCCTCTCACAAGCCAAGCGCAAAACTGCAGCATCAATCAGGTCGCTGCAGTTGTGAGAAAGAAAAGAGTTTTCTGGCAAAGCGGAGCTTCATACAGATTTCTTGTGACAAGCACTGGAAGTCCCAAGCCATTGCTCACCATTATGAGAGAATGTCTGCTTAAAAGGATGAAAGTGGCTGCAGTTGAGACCTAGCAGATTTAGAAGTAATCTTCATGAACATTAATGAGCCAGATCCTCAGCTGGTAAAGACTGACATGGCTTAATTGAAAATCAATGCTGTCACACTGAGCATTTCTTCCAAACACATCCCATCTTGAAGTGCAGATGTGGATAAATCTGAATCCAGATGCCTTGTGCTTTGTGTCCTCTTCCTTTCCCTTTATTCAGAAGTGAAGCAAAAGGACCTGGCTGGCTCCCCCTTCTTGGGAACCCTCCATTAAAAATGTGATGGCATACTGCCCTCCTCAGCATGGTCCTCCCAACAGGTCCTTGAGTCTGTGCATCAATAAATCTCTTGGGCATAACTGCTTCAGCCCCAGCAACAGGCTTTACGATTGCACTACACTTCAAATGAACACTAAAACTCACATGTTTTAGGATAGATGGCTATTTAAACATACTCTATAAGCAATACTCTGCCCTTGTACTAGGCGGATTTTTGGTCTTGACTTTATATAGCTCCATTAGCTGTAATTTTCCTCTCGCAATTAGGAAGAAGCGTGGCCATAAAACTGATACTGAAACTTGTTAGTAAGTTGTATATAATTTCATAATGTATTTGGCAAGTGCTAATTGCCTCTTACTTAAATGTCTCTTGCTTTGTAACTCAAAGCATTTGCAGATACTAAGAGAGTTTTATGGCCTGGCTGATGGGAGGTTTGCTTAACCTCAGGATAGCACCAGCATGGGCCTCAGGCATGGAGTGTTTCTTTTTTCATGCACAAATCCATGCTTCAAGGTCAGTGAGGTGCTGTACAAAAACCCTCGATGACGGCTAGAAAGAGATTTGAATGATGGGCAAAGAGCAGCCTCTACTCCTAATACATGCAGAGGACAGATGCTCCTTGGGAAATATCCCTCCTGTAAGGCTCACCAGGGGCAAGCAGTGTCCGAACACTCCCCTTTTTCCCTTCTCTAGGAGGTTATGGACATTGAAGAGTACAGCTGAACAGGCAGCAGCAGCACGAGTAAAGCAGGGAAGGGAGAAGCACATTTGACATTGGCATCTCCATGCAACAGGACTCCAAACCATGAACGGTAATGGTGATACCCAAACCCAGTGGTGAGGTCAGAGGGAGCAAGAGCAGCTCAGCCTTGCTATAGATCAAGTACCAATAACATCAGAGCAAGCCAGAGGAGGGAAAAGTCACGCTCCTAATAGATCCAGAGTTCACAGAAGATGAACAACAGTGTAAGGAAGTCCCTAAATCATGTGCTTTGCATCTTTATGTACTATAGTACAGGGTAAACTGAAGATTTATCAAGAGACTGAACGAATATGCCCACATTGCCCTTGGGATGACACTAACAAAGCAGACAGGATCTCAAAGCACAGCTGGAGAGTGCTTCCACCCATCACAGCAGAGCTGGGTGCGGCAGCACGTGCTGCCAAGCTGCCAGCAATCACCCACAGACAGACGTGGCAGGAGACAGACAGCACAGCACTGCAGACAGCAAAGCTTTCACGCTGGAGCACTCACAGCCACTGAGACTGATAGTACCATTATGATGTTCCCCAGACAATCTGGCTGGATTTGCCTTTCCTTTCCAATGCCATTATCTCTTATCTGTCCCCCTCTATACCTTTTCTGCTGACCTGGTCCTGCAATCCTTCAAATACTCCAGCATCATGAGCCAGTCCCCCCTGCAAGGCACTGCCCAGCCTGACTGCACAGGCTGGCATTTAGTCCAGTTTGGTTTTCTGGAGGTGAGGTCCCTTCAGACTCCTAACTTAGCATCCATCAGCAGCACTACCACAGGCAGGTCCTGGCCTGAACACAACTGATACTTCCCTGAAGCCTGGTACATCCCAGAGAAACCTTTTTAGGAATGAACGAACACTCATGTAAATTTAGGACCCTTGAAAGGAGCAGACTTAAATGTTACTGATGATGTCAGTGGAAGCTGCTGATACTCAGATGTTTCAGAGCAGCCCCCATGTCTGGGTGAAGGTTTGTGTGCTGACTTTTAGGCATCAGAGCCAGAAGAGTGAGCCATCCTTGGTGCTCACCCCAAATGTGGAGACACGGGATGGAAATATCTGGGAAAATCGAGAAACTCAAAGCAGGAACCTAAGAAAAGCTTCAGCCTGAATCCCCAGGCACTGATGCGAGTTAGAAGAAACACTTCTCCACCCCACTTTCTCTACCTTTGCAAATACCTATGACAGCAGCAAAAGCAGAGGCTTGTGACACACTTCAGCATTCACATCCTAATGCACTTCATGAGCTTCTTTTGAAAACCCCCAGCACTGACTTCTATTTCATTTGTACTACTCCAGACTAGGCAAAGTTTAAAGCAGTCAATACCACCCCATTCCTGGAACCACCCATTACTTGATCTATTTTCTCTCGCAGACACAGTCTGTTGCCATCAGCTGAAATTCACCACTTCTTTTCCAACAAAGCAGATAAAATGGCAATGAAACATTACCCACCCGGCCTGCTTCCATGGAAAAGGAATCAGGAAAGCTGTTCTGACTGGAACAAAGCTTCAGTTTTAAGGAAAAAAACTGCACAGCTTCGATATATTTTGTGAAGCACTTTCTTTTCTCCCCAACAGCTGCAGCCATCTCAGCCCTGCTCCTTTTAAACAAGGTAAATTCTGAGGTACAGGCTTGGATTTACCTTCATACGTTGCTTTGAATCCCAGCAAGTTGCTGACACTGTCTGTCTGGAAGAGGAGCCACATCTGGTGATGTGTGCTGACGATGAGATCAGGCACCGTGGTGCCTGTCAAGCTGCAAAGATAAATAAGAACAAGTAAACAGCCTGTGTGTGTCCCCAAAGTTATCTTCCCACCAAAATAAAGGCCACATATACCTCTGGAGGAGCAGAAAACAAGAGCAATGCCAACACAATTAATAACAACCCCAAAACAGAGCACTGTCCAAAAACCTGATAGATCTTCATGACTGATGAGCCTCTCAGTATGTTTCTGCATGCTACCTAAACAGTCTTCTACCACAGCTGAGAGCCTGTGAGTTATCTTCATCATCACTGTAATAATTTCATGCCATTATTACAATATATTATCCAGCAGCAACAGCAGTGATTTCCTAGTGCTAAAACCAAACATAAGCAAACAAACAGAATTCCCAGACCCCGGTGACTGAATCCTCTTATCTGTCTTCGTTTCTAGTATTACAAACCTTGACTTCCAGCACATCCTCTGCTACCTTTTTAACCTGACACAAGAGTTTCCAGAAGGCTTCCCAGAAGCTCCTGGAAGACAAGGCACAGCCTCAAATCTGCTGAATGCCCTGGGAGCCCTTAAAAAGTGCCACTAATGCAGGCAGCAGCAGTAGGGGATGATGGGGACATTGCCTCCAAGGATACTCCTTGGAGAGCTGAAGGGATTTCGAGCAATATCACCAATATACCCGTACTAATGAGCCATGCGTGCCTCACTCAGCCTTCAGAACTAATCACCTCATTGTGGTTCAACAGAAGGTTTCATCCCCATCCACAGGAGCACGGGTGGAGGCTGAGCACAGCTCCTCTTCCCTCCGCTTCCCAAACTGGAGCAGCGGAGCGTGGGAAGGGATTGTTGTTGCAGGACTGAGTGTTGCAGTGCCTGCCTTGGCGGCAGTGTTTAGTGTTGTTATTACACTGTTTTTAAGGTATCACATGTGGTGAATGTATAAATTCCCTTAAGCACAGCTCCTGTGAGCGGAGAGGTGGGTTTGCCTGTTGTCACACCTTCATACATACCTAGGAATACTGTGTCTTCTGCCTGGCACCGCTCTCAGGTACAACAGCAGCACCTGAAAGACTTCTGGGTAAGACAGATCCCTGGGCTCTGAAGGCAGAGTTACTGCAGCCCAGTACTGCAAGGGCAGAAACCCAGCAGCTGTGTGTTGATAGCATCCTGTGAACAAATGTAACTTGCAACCTCCAGGTGTAATTGGTGCAATTCCTGGTTTCCTGCGTAATCGGAGCTGGTTTGGGTGCTCTGCCAATTGCCATTTGTTCAGGGGGAAGTCAAATGACTGCTTCAAGGCTTGTGCTACTTACTCTACCTGCTTGACACTCCTAACCCTGGCTACCTGTCCGGCTCTTTCCCAACAGCCTTGCTACCTAAAGTAAATGGGCCCAACCTTGCCATGCACATAACTCCCCTCCCCATTCCAGAGACATTCACCAGTCACACACCCACTGGGGATCACTGTAGCCCTGAAACCAGCCACTGCTCAAGCTCTGCCCGTGGAATCTGGAGCATGGTTTTGCCTGAAATCACACTCAATATCACCCAAGCCCATCAAAGCTCTCCCAGCTCTGCCCCCAGCTTCACTCATGGTTTTGATCTGCATCAGAAATATTATCGATCCCAAGGTGCAGGTAAATTAAGAAATGACCGTGTTTTAATGACTGTTTCGCATCCAGGGAGTTTGATACAGAGTGCAGAAGAAGTACTATTGTTGATTCTTATCAACTCATTTAAGCAGCAGCCAGGCAGGAATGTGGAATATAACCACGAGAAAAACCTTCAGAGGTTTGTTCATGCTTTCCCATTCCTCTTTAACAAGCTGAATGATTGATTTGGGTGCTTGTTACTTTCAGGAATAAAATCCTCTCTGCAAGTCAGAAAGCTCAGCCTAACAATCTGTTATGTTCTCTGAGATGCATTTTACAGGGATGAGAGTGAGACTGGAAACAAATGGTCCTTCGTACCTCAGTTTGGGATAATGTCAGCTGCCATGCAAGTGGATTCAAGAGTATTTCTTGATTTGAAAGGCTGCAGGACCGAGTTCCTCTTAACTAGCCAAGAATAAATGAAGAGCAGTATGAAAATTGGAACTCCTATCTTTGACAGGATGTGGAGTTCTCCAAAAACCCAACTTGTATTCAACAGATATATCTGATACATGAAATTACAGCAGCTAAGAGGGAAGTGAATGCTGAGAGAAGTTGTCCATGGTCTTTCAGTGACATTCATTGCAAATGGAGTATTTCTGTGGTCTTCACAGCTCTAACACAGATCACAGGTTCACATCTTGGTTTGAGTTAAAGGGACCTTAAATCTCATCCAGCTCCAACCCCTGCTCTCACAGGCAGGGACCCCTTCCACTGGAGCAGCTTGCTCCAAGCCCCTCTATCCAACCTGGCCTTCAACACTGCCAGGGATGGGGCAGCCACAGCTTCTCTGGGCACACTGTGCCAGCGCCTCAGCACCCTTCCAGGGAAGAGCTTTTGCCTAAGAGCTCAGCTCAGTCTCCCCTTGGGCAGGTTCAAGCCATTCCCCTTGGCCTGTCCCTACAGGCCCTTGTCCCAAGCCCCTCTCCAGGTTTCCTGCAGCCCCTTTAGGCTCTGGAGCTGCTCTCAGGTCTCCCCTTCAGGAGCCTTCTCTTCCCCAGCCTGCCCCAGCCCAGCTCTCTCAGCCTGGCTCCAGAGCAGAGCTGCATCAGCNAGCCTTCTCTTGTCCAGGCTGCCCCAGCCCAGCTCTCTCAGCCTGGCTCCAGAGCAGAGCTGCATCAGCAATTTAATGAAAACTTCTGCACTGGGAGAAGACACCAGACCCTGCACCTTGTGCAGTCTCCGCTATTCTGCATTTGCATTAGCAAGGTGTTGAGCGGCTGATACAGAGTGAGAAAATGAGGAATGATTAAAATGAGATCTAGGAAAACCTTCATGGGCTTTAGGCAAAGAGATGGAATGCGGGATCATTTCAGCAAGTCATTACCAACCACTCCCCTGGCAGCAATTTGCACATTTTGACCAATCAGCTGTGAAATGTTCTGTGACACTGCAATTACAAACACTTCTGCAATAATCCCTTCATACTTATATACAGGTGAGAGTTCCTGACCTGAGCACCCATGCTCATCTTCTGCGAAGACACGCACAGGAAAACAATCCTCAGAGAAACAGGCTTTGGGAAGAGAAGCAAACATTACGAGAAGCGAAAATGGAAGCGGGAGGCTGATTCACAAGGAAAAACAAGAGAGAGGAGGAACTCAAAACCACAATAACTCTTCCCAACTCTATCGTTTGGAAAGAGCACAACAGCTTTGCTAAAGCAGCTTTTGGAGTCCTGTTTGCTCTTGTACATTTTGTACTAGATAGGGAAAAAAGGGCAGCTTTCAAGTTCAGACACAGCTGGAGGCTGGTGGCCCCAGCCCCAACACCCATTCACTACTCCAGAAGGAATTCCAAAAGTCACCGTGACTTTTCCCTGCTCCTGCTCCAGCACTGGCCCTTGCACGTGCCCTCGAGGCACCTGAGACTTGGACAAAGAGCACTGGCTCACGTCTCCACTCACAAGAGGCAAACCTCAGCCCAACAGGGCAAGAAGCTGCTCTTCCAGAAGCAGTCAGCAACTGAGCACAGTCAAAGGCACAACTGAGCTCCAAAATATGGGGCAAAATACCTGCAGGTGCTCCAAGCTCACCTGTACCAGGAAGCTGAGGCAGCAGCAACCTTTGCATTCCCACTTCCATGCACAACTCACACTCTGCGCTGCTCTCACGCTCTCCTGGCTATTTGTGCACATTGGCACCATACCATGGAACTCTGTGCCTGCAGTACTGAGCTGCACTGCTCAGAGCAGGCTTGCCAAAGGATGGATTTCCCGAAGTACTCAAATGTGCAGCACCCCGAGGTCTCCATTGGCTTTTAGACTTTGGATTTCCATAAGGCCACACAGTATTTGACTTGAATGACTCGAAGCTACATTGGAATTGCTTTCTTCAGTGAAATAGATCTGAATGATGCACAATTACCACAGCTACATTTGAATGATACAGAAATGGATTTCTCACTGATCCTTCAGAGAAGGAACAGGCATTTGACTGGAGGAAGAGCAAACAGAAGCCATCAACATCAGGTTAATGAGAATAAACAGCCTCGTGGGAGATGATCGAGGCTCACTTGTGACATTTTCTAGAGGCTACTGTAAAAGATCCTGACTTACCCCTGTGCTACAAAGGGATCCAATTCCCTTTTATTTCCTGTATTAGCTGCACTATAACATAAAGCACTTGGTCATCAAACAATAGACTGACAACACAGCAATTCTACAGTCTAAAACCTGGCAGCATCAGAGATTTCACCTCTTCCTTTGGCACGGCTGCACTGGCTCTGTGCTGGTCTAAAGTCCTTTCCTCATAATGAAAATTGGGGAAAAAAAATCAAACCAAACCAAACCAAACTACCAAAAAATCAACCCCAGCCAACCTCACCCCTCATAAAAAATGTATTTAGATGGGAAAAAGTGATACAGGAAGGCCTGGAAGGAAAATGGGACTATATACAATGCTTCCTCTAATGAAGAAACCTCCACAGAACAGCAAATCTGCAAACTAAAGGTATAAATTGAGGGAAACCAATTCTCAGCCTTGAAGCAGCATGCAGCATTGCTAATACAAATGCACAATGGGTGTCAAATGCTCAGGGTGTCACTCAAGGAGAAGGGATTTACACTTTGCAGTGTTAAAAATGACTGCACAAGAAAGACAGCACAGGAGAGAGATCCAAACAGTTCTGTTTCTGCCTGATCTGCATTCGCTCTTGTATCCAAACTTCCATCCTGTTCACTCAGCTCCCTGGACAGCCTCAGCCTCTCCCTATGGGACTCAACAAAGGAAGCTCAAGATGAAGCAAAGCAAAAAGGGAAGAGCCTCTCTGTCAGCTGAAGCCTGAAAGAATGTGACAAGGGAAGAGCACACCAAGAACAGTCACACCAGAAATGACAAGCAGCACGTAAACCATCCAAACACATCACTCACATCCTGTCAGGCAAAACACTGCCATGTGGGTTTCTCACAGGGACAAAGGACATGCTACTTACACATAAAGCACCGTTTTCTGATCTCCGACTTGTCCTCCGTCACCCACTGTCAGAGTGTCATATCCTCTCTCTAGTTCAAATTCTTCAAAGGTGAGTTTGATAACCTGGCAAAGATGCAGCATGTTAATATGAATCAAGTGCCGAGGCAGGCAGCAGATCCCCTTGTCTGGTTTATTTATCTGTTTGTCTATCGAGGAGCAATTTATAAGAGCATTAATATCTTCAGGACATCATAAAGGTGACCAGCCTCACTTTTTATAGCACTGTAGCAATTCTTTCCAGACAGACCGAGCTCTCACTGAAATTACCTCTCAGATTTTTCTGCTTTATCTATTGATTTTCTAGATGACTTTATTGATAAAGATATGCGCGCTGGGATTTCAGCAAGCTTTTTTTCAGCGGGCACTGCTACCCTTCCCTTTACAAACCTGAGGCTATGGTCATGGATTTGAATGTGCATCCAGGCAGCATGTTGGTTACATGTGGAGCGAACACAGAGCTTCTTTTCCTCTGTATTGTTCAGAAAGTTCCTCTGGTTCTGTCAGACCAAGAAAGGCTTTGTATGAATCATGTCTGGGGTAGCTCAAGGACATGGTCCCAAGCTGTCTGCAAACACAATCATCATCACATCTGTCCACAGCTGTTTGGTTCCTGTGTTTTCCCTCCTCCTCTATCCAAACCTTCCACCCCACTTGATTTCTGCAGCCTTTATTTATCGCTTAGGAGCAGAGGTCCCATGGAAGCCAAGAGGTTTGTGTTCCAAGTCTCTCAGCTGCTGCTGAAATCCCTGATTCTCAAGTAACTGAAAATTACGATGGGATTCAGGGAACAAGGGTCCTTAATCCAGCCTCAGACAGAGAGAACAAACAGGAAAGGAAGAGAGCTTTATTTACAGAAGTTCTTTACATCCACAACACTGGAAGAAACCAACAGGAACTTTGTTTCTTGGAGCTTTTTAACTGACTGGATCCAGCCAAGCACATGTAGGTACCCACACCTTTGTACACGTGCCTGTAAATATATTACATTTCCTAACTTTTAAAATACCAACTTTAGTTTTGTGCTGCTTTTTTTGCTATTTCAGACAACACAGAAGTTATCAGAAGTAACTAAAAAGTAAATAAGGACTTACACAAGTGCCAATGAGCACAGACACATGATGCCACCTACACTACTTACACGGGAGCAAGGCCCAGAAAAATCCAATCTTTGTCTTGTAATTTACTGCCTATTATAAAAGCAGCATCTCCTAAAAATACTCGAGCACGTGAGCAAAGGGGATAAAAGCCCCAGAGTTAGAACCAAAAGCAGCTATTAACTGCATTAGATAAAATGCAAGCCTGCCTTTTCAGTCTTCTCGTATAGACTCTGTAGGAAGCTGACAACATTTGTCTGTCAAGAGCCACTCAACTTCAATCCCTTAAGAACAAAAAAGTAAGTCAGATGTTGAGTGTTCTTTAAAAAAGAACCGATGTATGTACTGACTGCACTGCCACGTGCAACTGCCTTCTACATTTAAATCAGAGGGTGGTTTGGCTTGGAAAGGACCTCAAGATCATCTGAATGAAATTAGTACTTTTCAAAGGCACAGAAAAGCAAATCAGGTATTTTAGCCATGAAATAGGGTATTACCCCAAAGCCTCAGGAGCGCGGAACAGGAGCCTCTGTGATACCTCGTTTTAGTCTGGAACCATTAATTTTAGTAGTAGCACCAAAATATTAACCTGTGCAGATTCTTATCAAACCATGTAATGGTGGAATAATGTAATTAGTAGAGAGAACACAGTGCTGTAAAGCAGCACACATCATTACTTAAATCAGTCAAGTAAACTGCAGTCGAAGGAGGCTGACCCTAATGAACTAACTAATTACACTCCAGTATTGTGAACACCACAACCTCGTGGCACAGGAACTGGATGCTGAATGTAATATTTATTTATCCATTTTCTTATTTCCTTTTTGGTCTGAAAGCTGAAAATTATGTCATGATTCATTAAACAACAAGAGACCTGCCAGCACCACAAACACAGGGCTGCCACAAAACCTCCATTTTAAGCTGCTGAAGTGACAGGAAGCAATTAGCAAAGTCAAGAAAATAGGCTGGAAGATGACACCCGATTTTAAGGCTTTGTACTGCAAAATGATGTGAAGTGCAGGTACATTCCTAGGAAAAATCCACAATCATTCTCTCTATGGAGAAGAGCACCTCTTGCAGTGATACTCAAATGCTTTACAAGCACACATTACTCATTGCCACCCCCTTCTCCCTAGTTGCCAGCCTCTACCTTCATTAGGGATGAATCATCCCCTCGAGGAGCCCATCTCTGCCCACTGATGACACAAGGAGCTTGGACAGAGCTTTATTTGGCCACCTAGACTCCAGGTGAGAATAACCCCAGGAGAAACACCACCCAGGAACATCCATTTCCTCAAGAAGGTCCAGAAATAGTTTTGATGCAAATTCACCAATTACCCCATGCATTTCTCAGCTCCTAAGTGATTTGTTTTTCCACTGCAGTTGAAATAAATTCCCATGGCACCAGAGACCAGCAAAAACCCATATACCCTGAGCATCCTCTGAATGGGTTTGATGTCACCCTCTGTAGAGGAAATAATTCCAAGTTGTCAGCTGAAGAGCTCTATGCCCATAATAGTGTTTATGTAGGTTTCCGAGCAAACTTCGAGGGGATTATGTAGCTCAGTGAATCTGGCTCACAGTCCTCTTCCAAATATAGAACAGATGACTTGCAAATGAGTTCTAAATTCAGCTCAGTGGTTTTCCCATCGCTCATATTAAAAGCTTCATGTAACAGGACCTGATCCAAAGACCACTCAAGTCAATAGAAGACCGCTACCCACTTCAGCAGGCTTCAGCTCAGGCCCATAGTGCTTTTTATCTTCTAAGTATTTTGCAGGCATTTGAATTAATGCATCTTCAGTCCTCCCTCATCCATGCTGGGCAGTGTGCAGTGGCGAGATCATCCATCCCCATTGCACGCAAAGGCCACGTGAGCCAGGGAGGTGAATCCTCCAGTCGAGCACCACAGCCCTGGTGGTGCTCAACTAACACAGGCCCTGCTTTAGGTAAGCAAGAGAGAGTTTGACACGTGCTTGTCAGAGGCAGCCCTATTTGACTTGTTAGGTAGGAAAACCAGTGACGGAGCTGGCATTAAACACACACCAGGAAATCCCAGTGCTGTGCTGAGGAACAGCATCTTGGCAGCTTGGAAAAGCAGCTCAAGGAGACAAGCAGGCAATGGAAGAGGTGGATGCAGCAGTGGCCTTCCCAAAACCATCAGCGCATTTCCCTGACCCCTCCCTGCTCCAGAGCGATGGAGAGTTTTTCCCTACCTGTAAGTTATGCTTCCAGGAGGAAACATCCCAAACCCCTTTATAACCTGGTATTACTGATTAACTGTTTCTCTCTTCAAGGAAAAGAAGAAGGCAGTCACTTTACACAGGTAACACAAACTGCTGAGCTCACCGATCCATCCTTGCTTCGGTTGTGCTATGACCTTGTAGCCCACAGAGCACAAACTACACTGTCTTGTGCTAATGAATCTCTGCTCCAAGTTGTCAACTGCTGAAATTAATGGAGTTCACCAATCTGAAGCCCCTTCAAGACTTAAGAAAGCTGAGGACTTGCAGATTCTGGGGTCTTTTATCAATGGTTTGTTATTACTCAGGTTTAAAAGCTGAGGAAGGAACTAAACAGAGGAAAAGGAGAAACTGTCCCTAAGTAGGAATTCACAAAGACAGTAAGATTTTTGGGCGATGAAGCAGTGTGCCCAGGTTGCTCAATGACAGGAGCCACTCATCCCATCACACTGCTGAGGAAGAGCAGAGAAAGTCTGTGCATGAGGCTGGCAGAAAAGCAAATGAACAGAGCTGAGGATTCAACTCAATATTCAACATGAAAGCAATGTGACAAAGGGTCAATAAGACAGTGGACATGGCCCATGAGCATCTCTTGATGACTGATTGCCATCTCCTCCTTCACCATTTGTAGCGGAAAACACAAGTGGAAGTATGAGCCTACAGAACATCCAGGGCACATCTACACCCATCTCACAACTCCTGTCACACACAGAGATCTATTTTATATACTCAAAAGCTGGATTTTGCTGATCTCAGAAAGTCAAAGATGCAGAAACCCAGAGATACATGTAATACATGCACCACAGGCTAAGATGCCTTTCCATGCCCAGGCGATGTGTACCCAAGGGTCTGCAGGCCACAGGCTGAAAAACACAGCTGGCACTTGAGCAGTAATAGCTGCTGTTAGATGTGGTCTGTTCTCCACTTGCACATTACCCTGATGAAGGAGAACCTCCTGGGTCTGATTAACCAGTAAACCACTCCTGATAAATCAGCACTGAAAAATATCCTGATTCCACACTCCAGTTTCCCAGAATTTGGGTCATTACTACACTCCTATGCAGCCAAACCAAGACATCCGCTGGATGAAATGACCAGCTAATGACAGCCCTTTAAACACAAACTCCTTCTGAAATTGGAACGTAGGAACGCTCCTCATTAAAATCATAATCCAACAGTGATCTGCCCTTATTAAAGGCTTGAACTGATGCTACAAGGGGAGAAAGAAGCAGAACTCTACTGGTTCTACAGCCAGCCCATGGCAAGCACTCCAGAGGGAAGTGAGAGCACAAGATGCCATCCCAACAGCAAGAAGGTTACAGCTGTGGGTGGTTCGCATCATCTCTGCAATAAATGAGGTCCTGGGATACCAACATGTTTGTGAAACGCTTTCCTTGGATCAGCAGCTGAAGGCTGAGTGCAAAAAGCAGGTTTCTAAGAGGCAAGGGCCATGGTGTAAGGACCATAAGAAGAGGAGCTCAGCGCCTTGTCATGCAAGATTGGCTCATGAACTACTGGAGATGATGTCAGCAGGAACCCAGATACTGAGAAGAATGAAACTTGTAGTCTTCTATGAGCAGAAGATCACAAAAAGCACCTCAGAAAATGCATTTTGAGCTACACAGCAAAGTCTTTTTTGTCCTTGTACTTCGTTCTTGAGAGAGGATCAGGCTGAGTTTGCAGGGCTGGGAAAAGCTGAACATTGCCCTCTCTCAGCCAGTAGGAAATGAAAGGACCTGATCTTACAAAGGGCAAGGCAGTCAGGCCTCACTCTCCACATGATCAGTGACACCAGACTTGAATTGCACATGCAGACCAGCAGGGAGAAAAGCCCCACCAGCCTCCCTGCTCCCAACCTCAGTGAGCATCAAAAGGACTTGTCTGCACCTCTACTATACTGCAGGGGTACAACATCAGAAACAGAGACCTGAAAGGCTGAATTCAGGGACTAGTCCTCTCTGAAGAAACACAGCTACACAACATTTCAGCTAAAGCACTAAAGCAAGGACATGGAGAGGCAGCTCCAAGACCTACCTTGGCTGGATTGAGTGCAGTGATGACCCACACACAGTAGGCGTTGTTATCGTACTGCACAGGGTAGTTGGGAGAAGTTATCACACCACTGGGACCACGAAGGTACATGTCACACATCCGAGCTGTGAAGAGGACAACAAGACAGATGTGGGAGTGAGGTCTCAGCTTTGGGATGTGTGCTGTGTTCTCTGAGGAGGAGGAGAGGAGCAGAGATGCAGACATATGGAAGCAGGAGAGAATTACAAAATGCTGCTCTGTGTTGTTCTTGCTAACCAAAAGATTCCTTTTTTCCCATGGAACAGAGATGAAGGATTTATCTGTGATGAACAGATGAGAGGGGTGTTTCCAGGGGCTACATCAAACAGATGGACCACCAGACCAACCCCCACCAACCCACTCTCTAGTGCTCAGACTGATTTTATGCTAAAGCCCTTACAGAAATACTTTCATGTCCAGGAAAGTGAAACCAACATGGAAGATACCAGGAAGGATCCAGTTCCTTTTCAACAACCCCAGAAAGCCATTTTCCTTTCTTCATTATAGGCCCCCTGAAACACTGCACAGCAAGTATTTATTTGGCAAGGGCTGACGTTGTTCGGACATGAGTGTGGACTCAGAACCAAGAGGGCAGCTCAACTTCATATCTTAAAAAGGAAAAGTAGAAGCTGGCAAGTCCTTAAAAGCAGGGAAATTTTTGCCTATTGTCTTTTGTTGTAATACTGAAGCAGAAAACATGAAGAACGGCGCCTTGGTTTTGGGGTTGCCCCTGCTGTTATGATGGATCCTCAAAAATGATTTATCTCAAATCTCAAAGGAGCTAAATTTGCACATGTGGCATCTGCAAGGCTTTTTGTTCCCCTCCAAACGGCAGTAAAGCATGGAAAATGATCTCCTGGCCAAACTGCCTGCCTGCACAGGTGGTCCCAAGGGAACATGAGGAATGCTGAGAAACAGCTCAGGAAGGAGCTGAGGGCATCAATCCACGATGCTTAAGCCCCTCCCCTCCTGCCCCCTTCCCATGTGATCCCATCCCAGGACCCAGAGGGAATCTGCTGTAGATGGGGAAGCTCAAAAACAGTCTCCCAAGAGTGGCAAGAGGTTTGAACACTGTTCCTCTCCAGGGGGTTGAAAGCTGCCTCAGCAGGACCCTGACCTTCTGCAAGTTGAGGGAAACACAACAGCCAACAACAGAATGGAACAAACAGAAAACCAATGATTTAAAGCAGAAATAAAAAGCAAATGGAAAAATTTTTAAAAGAAAAAAAACCCAAAAGTTAGCAGTTAAAACAAAAGTTGATTCATAGAATCCTACTAATGCAGGCAAATCCTTCCTTATCTCCTGCAAGAGGCCACCGTAAATTTCCTTTATAGTGTCACATATTTATACCAAATATCCTCTTACACTGATTCAATTTATTTGAGGCTTGTTTCAAGAATTAGATGGGATTCCAAAGCCTTGAAAAAAAACCTGTGGATGAAATTAAAGAGAAAAGAACTGAAAAAAATACCAATTTCTGACTTTAAGAGCTTTAGAGGGATTTAATTAAAATTATTACAAGTTGTTCATTATGAGCATTACAAATATCATAATTATGCATGTGACTTCTGAGAGAGAGGGAGGAAAACAAAATGGCCAAGGGCAAAATGGGCATTAGTGGGTTTCCTGCTGAAAGAAAACTCCATTCACTGTCAGCTCCTGGCTGGGCCACAGGATAATCGGGATGCTGCTAGTGAGGAACCACAGTGCAAGTAATCCCACATGGCTGCCTACCAGCAGCAAGTTCCAGTTAGAAGAATCTCTAGCTTAGCTTTCCCAGACTTTATCTCAGGTTTTCACCTTTTCTCCCCTCTCCTCCTTATCCCATACAAAGAAATACCTGGAATGAAGAGAACAGAAGGGGACAGAAAGCACTGCTGAGAGGAAGCAGTACACAGCCACGAAGGACACAAATATCTATATGGTGCAGAACTAAGAGCTTACGAAGCTCTGCAGTTAATGGCAATTGCTTTATGAATTTCATCATGCACACAAAAACGTGTTTTTCTTAAAACTTGAATTTCTGGAGTCAAGCAAAGGTTCCTCTCTCAGGCTTGTGCTGAAAAGACTGGAAATCTGAACTCATATTACACTCTCATGCTCAGCCAGAAAACAAGAATGACCATTAGAAAGCAATAAAGATCCCAGTGCCTTCTCACCACAGAGCTGGCAAGACCACATTCCCATTTCCAGAAGCACAAATGCACTCAGTGCTGTGCTGAACACAGTGGTGCAGGGCTGCGTTTTCCCAACAGGCTGTGAGCATTGAGAGGTGCTCATCCAGCTCTGCCCCTTCCATGAGGCAGGGCTTCAAAAAGGAGCCGGACCATGGACCCCATAGAGCACTGAGCTTGAGAACCAAGTGATAACAAGTTGAGGATGGAATGGGAGATGCACGAAGGTGATGTTAAGGAGATGGATTCTCTCATTAGTTCTAACTCAATGTAACTTGTCTCCTCACCTCTGCACACTGGCCTGTGGTCACTCCACGCCACGATTATGTCGCTCACTCTCTTACAGGTGATGCTTTTGGACCCTTGCAAATCGTAGCCCTCGTTACAGGTGAACTGGATGCTGGAGCCTAACCTAGCAGGCAGAACAAAGCAGGAAGTTAGCAGCTGCCACGCTTCTGTAGCAGCAGGCTTGTCACTTACTTTTTGACTATCCCAGTGATTCTCCAAGTTGTGAACAGAGTTCACCAGCCCTGCAGGCAACAGCAGGGATGAATGAGGGGCAAATCTGTGCCTCGCGCATTTGCTTGCGCTGGGCGCTGTTTGCCTGAGGTGGTGATAGTCCATGAACAGATTTGAGCCTTTCAATGCAACTTCAGTGGGAATTTTATTCAATGCAGGAGCAGAGACTCAGCCCCAAGAGATGACACATTCAGCATTCTTACAGAGGGAAAAATACATCTTTATCTGCTTTGTTCCTTAGTCCATCCCTCTGGATTCAGATCCTTTGCTGGTTTAAGCCAATGCTGCCTTGTTCACACTTTACAGCAGCTGAGAATTTATCCTACAGCATTTAGGGACTATTGGGACTTCTCTTTCCTCTGCCCTCACCCCGCTGATCCATTTTCTGGATTTCAGGAAAATTTGATAGACTCCAGTTAAATTGAAAGACACTTTTAGTGAACAAAACAGTCATCGACAGCAGAATGAGATTAAATATTGATTCACCATTGCTAACAGCAGGCTCATTTCTTTCTGCCTGCTTTGAATGAATGCAAGCAACTAGAAGGGAATAGCAGCATTGTTTTAAACTCTATAAGAAAACAATTATCTAGCACCACATATACCTATCGACAAGGAACTGTACCGGTGCTTTGGGAAGTCACCTCAAATTCACCAGGGGCAGGGCCATGCTGTGATTTCAGCTAATTTGAGAAGTGATTTTTTTGCTGTTTAAGACAGTTCTTTCTGCACTTAACCGGAGGAGGGAATGACAACAAACATTGATTATATGAGCCTGGCTAAATGCCCATGGTGTGAAAAGGGAAATGCTCTGAAAGAGAGATCATTACAGATCCTCATCTGGGCCACACTCTCACACATGTGCACGTTTATACGCGCTCATTCTTCTACATCACAAGTCTCAGCAAGCTTTCGAGAGGGAACACATTCAGAGGTGTGCAGATGGTCTCTGAAAACAGACTACATAATGCCAAGGAGCACACACAGCAGTTACAGACAGTAGCTTTACAGCATGCAGAAACACACACAGAAAAGGTTCTTACCTAAAATCGTTGCCTATTCTTTTGCCTCTCTCTGGAATCCCAGGGTCTGGACACATATTATGTCCCTGGGACACACCAACCTGAGTTACTACAAAGCAAAAACAGCACATACAGAGACAGAATAGCAAAAGAAACATTCTTTCATCAACTGTCTTGGTGGATGTGGAGAGAAAATGGCAATTGGTAGCTCGAAAACCTGAACGTGTTCCATTTTGTTTCAGAAAACACACAGCTTTGGAAACAAATGTAACTGGAATCATTTCAGCTCAGTTTATACACCCAAGTGTTTCTAGGAAATGCCAGCTAGGGACGCAGTTTTCCCTCCGCTCCACTACAGAAGTACCTCTGAAAAGAGGGTTCGTTCCCATTCTGCAAAATGACACCAATTAAACAGCCCATTTCCGAAGCCTGTGATGCAAACAGCCACCTGCAGAGGACAAGGTGACAGCTATCACCCTCCAACCCACCCAGTGAGAAAACAACTCAGTGAAAAGGCAGCTGTATGATACCAGGGCAAGAACCAAGCGCAGGACAAAAGGGAGGAAGGAGAAGGGAAATGTAAGTCTGGCGTTTTAAAGCAAGTCATTTAGTCTGAATATGAGAAATTCGATGGAGCAACCTCAATGTAACTGCCAACAGACATGGAATCCATGAAGTGGTGAGCAGCACTCAATAAACACCTTCAAACCTCAGCCTCCATCTCCCCATTTCCACCTCCCCCCCTGTCAAATGGCACAAACAGGAATTCAAGCACTGATTTGGGGCGGCTCCGGGCAGGATAAGGTGAGATCTGACAACAGACTGATTCCAATTCTGAACTCCAGTAACTGCCAACACACGCTAACATGGAACAAAGAGGTGGCTTTGTCATGGAGTTGGAGAAGTTGATGTGACTGAGCTTTTTCCATCACTAAGGTAAGGACACAAAGAAAGCACGTTTCTTGGCAATGATGCTGAAGCAACAAAGCATGACTCTTCAGTGAGCATGTTTCTGTTTCCTCTGCCTAGCACTAAAGGAAAATCCCAATTATACTGCAGAACACAGCGTTAGCACAGTGCCCCACAGACCACTGCCAACTGGAGGATGGTTCTGTGACAGGCATGTTTCTCACGTTGGCTCAACAGTCTGAGATGGGCATGGCACTGAGCAGGGTGGAAGACGTGGAGGAACATGCATGTAAATACTTGCATGAGAAGGTAAGCATGTGGAGTAGCTATAACAGACACAGGCTGCACAGAGCAAACACACAAAAGCAAGACTCATAATTACACCCTGTGTCGTCAGGCACTAGAGCTGGAAGGTACAGTGCTGCTCCCAGAAGGATGGAAGGATCACGCTTCTGCTCATGCTGGTAACAGGGCTTTCATCTGAGCATCTACATCTCACTGCTGGCTTCCCACGCTGGACACGCTGCAGCTCCTCCTCGGCTCGAGGTGCTAATGTCTCATCTCACACCCCTCCCTTCTGAAAGGGCCTTTGTCTCTCCTGGCCTCCCCTTCCACCCCACTGTGCCAGAGCCAGCCCCCTGCCCTGAGCACAGCAGACGGGGCCAGGGCTGTCCCTGCTGCTGCTGCCCAGGGCTTGATGTTCAGCACGATGCTTTGGTGCTCCTCCATGTGTCAGAGGCCACAAGAGCAACAGAGATACAATCTGATGGGAAACCAGGCTCCTGAGAGGTTGCTCTCCCTCTTTTGCATATTCATAACCACACACTACATTCAGTCACGGGGACAGAGACACCAGCAAGAGACGGGAGCATGAAAGCAGCACACAGCATCTTTTGATAGCTGTGTTTTGTAGGTACAAAGCTTTCCTGCCACCTTTCCCAGTTTGCAATGATTCCAAATGTACAAGTCAGGAGGAAGTGAGCCCCTGTCCAGAGAAGGGATTCACCTCCAGTGTTTTCAGCAGCAGTGCTCCAATAACTGAAGTAGCCATGATAAAGTCCTGCTCCAGGAACGCGTTATCTCCAGCAGATCTGAGATGCAAAGTAATTTGGTAATCCTTCTGCAAAATGAAATCACTAGCTCCCAAAGAGCCCTTCTGCTAGAGCCCACAATGACATAACTGCTTCTGAGGAATGAAAGGTCAGCTGAGCAAAGCCCACAGGGGACACAGTCTTCCTTAGGGGTTCTTAAATCACTGCCTATCTACGCAAGCATGATGACTATGCATGCAGATATCTCCAAACAAAGTAAAGTTAACACACAGAGTGTACAAACACGGCTTGTATGTCATAGGTCCATGAGGTACTGAAGGGAAGGTGCTAGATTTCTCATCTTCTATACCTTCTCCAGAGTAAAGCCACACTGAATGAGATACGCCTGTAAAGTAATGTGCACAGGTACAGCTCCTATAGATAGGTCTGCATTCAAACACTTGGATGCTCCTCCTCACAGAGCAGATTACCCCATTCCCTTTTCACATCAGAATCTTTCTCCCATGGCCAAAAGACTATGCAGACAGCATCTGTCATGCCCATGTTAGCTACTCTGCACTAATACCACATCCATTCGTGTCCCATACCGGGTGACAGTGAACCTCCAAGCCTCTGGTTCAAGCTTTGGGAGGAAGCAAGGCTACAGTTGACCACCCAACCCCACAGGCATGCTGTCAGTTGCCAACTGCATCTCCAAAGACTAAAATCAGTTCTCCTCTCATTAGCTAGCATTATATTAATATTGATATAATACATGTAGATAAACCAGAGAACAGCCAAGATAAAACAGAGCAAGGGGGAAAGGAAAGATATCTCCATTATCTAGTTGGGATAGTTGGGACATTTTATTTGTACAGGAGAGCAAAAGAAAAGGAGGAGATGGATTAGATGGTCACTTATTTGTTCTTCTATCTTTTGTTTTAAACACACACACACACAAATATAACTAAACCAAAGGTTATAAAAGGTATTTGTTATGCTGAGAACTTGCTGTCAGTACTGTGTTCATCTTCCTGAAGGTCTGACTGATCTACGCCTGGGCTGGAGCACTCCAAAATGAATTTTTCAAGGTTACTAGGAAAAACAATAGCTCTTAAAAACTGTGATGAACTGCTCAATTTCTCCATTATAGGCTCAAGGATTCTCTCCCCCAAGCCATAGAACTACTTTTCCACCCCTTCATTCTCCTCCTGAGTTTTTCAACAACCTCTTTCTCATCATGCATTCCCTAACAGCCAGTTATGATTGCAGTGTTTGGCACAGTGATTTACTCCATCTGTTAGAAGAACTGAGAACCTTCTTTAGTTGTCTGCATCTCCCCATGTTAATAAAGAAAGTTCACTTACAGAGTCCCAAGGGACGATTTTTTATTGAATTTAGGACTGTAAAATATCAACTACAAAACAAAGCAGCATCTAAAAAAGGTTGTACAAAGACTCCACATTTCTCAGCTTGAGGAATACAGTGAAAGGCAGTGAGCTTTTCTGCTGGCATGGGGAGGGGGAGGGAAGGACTGTGGCAGTAGTTAGCTGTTTTAACTGGTCATCGTTATGATCACGCTGAGGACGGTGGTTATCCCATGCAAAACATCAGATCAAGTTAATGGGTTACAAAATTCAGCCCTAAAAGCAGCTACTGACAGTGTGCTCACCCCAACGATGGGCTTGCTGCCCTTCCGATCCAGGAAGGTCATTCTGCACCCATTGACCAACTCTTAAACATTTCCAGGCCTCAGTGATACTGATCCCGATGTCAAATACTCACGTGTCTAGTGATAAGCAAGAGTGAAAAGGGGACAGACTTGGGCTGTGAGGCCCTAACACTAAAGAAGACTATGCCCTGCTGGAAATCCATCTGGAATGTTTCTAGGTGGGGAATTCCGAGCCCGTTATTTCACATCTTTCTGCAACCTCCGTACAGAAGTAGGCACCTTCAAAAACATTCACAGCCCTTCAGATTTCACAGTCAATTTGCAAAGACTGCGTGTGCAGCACTGCCCTACTCAAACCACACACAGCTCCTCTCAAAGCTGTGCCCAGAACCCCAGGCTGGCTCTTCCATGGCTCAGTACGAAATGCTGCAGTGCTGAGTACCTAGAACCTACCATGCACTTTGCTGAGAGCTACGAGTAGTCAACACCTCCAAACTGACTTTGCATTTGTACATTTAAAATAGATGTTGATAAATCTGAATATACACGGATCTTGCCCTACTTCATTCAACCCCTTCCAGTAACACCCAGCAGCGCATCTTCGGGTAGGCCACCTTCAAAGGCCAGAAAACAAACAGTGATGCTGTTTGGTAAAAGCAAAGCACCGTGTTTTTTCCACTGTGTGACCTGGGATACACACATTTACACGAGAAAGAAGTGATCTGCTAAATGCAATCTAAAATTAAAACTATCTTGTTCTCCAGAGCTGTATTATTTTTCCCCTAAAAATGATTAAATCAAGATGTCCAAATCATGTTAGGGGTGGTGAACAGTGCAAGGCACTTGATTTCAGTTTCAAATAAACACATTTGCAACCCAACACAATCAGTACCCCCAAAGTCTGTATTTTTAGGTATTTTCTAAAATAGTACAACAGCTGATACGTGGCTATGTGTTGCCTCCATTCAGACACATAAAACACACAGGCTTCAATCTGGCCACATCCATCCAGGCAAACAGAAGTCCTTTGAAAGACCTGCGGGGGAATGAGTTGCCTTATTGTGGCCACAGATTCTTCAAGGGAGAAGAGTACTGGAAAACGTTGCTGGTAAGAACATCCTTGAAAACAGAGCCTGGCTCAGCTGTGACCATTACCAAGAGACACAGAAATTCCTGCTTTTCTGGTATTTGAGCCAGATGAAACAGAGCAACACCAGCGACCTTCACAGGTCTTTAATCAGCCTGTCCCACCTGTGTAATCATCTCTGGTGCATAGGAAGATTCCTAAGCTCATGAAAGTTGAAGAGAAGAAGGGGCCTGGCTCGCCATGCAAATGTAAAGAGCAAGGGGAAAGAAGAGAGAACATTTTGGGCTCCATTTTCTGAAAATGAACCATTTCCTGGAGCCACCTTCTCTGGAATCAGCATTTCTGAAGTTGGAAATAGCCTGTGGCAGAAGTGTGACAGCAGAAGGCTGTGCAAGATAGAGGTTAATCTGGGTTTACAACCCAGCCCTTGCTGAGAGCAGTGCACATGGAAGGAGCTCAAGACACAGGGGCTGTGGCAAGCACCAGGAATTTGGGCCACAGCACTATCACCATCTCTATTATTACAGCTTAACAGCTTTCAGACTAAGCTGCCTTCCTATGCTCTGTTTTGCCTTATCAACTGTGACAAGATTAGCACTACCCAAGATGCTGAATTGACAGCTTTGAAGACTGGAGCCTGCTCTCCATTGGGTGAGGATAAACTGGGCAGAGACAACACAGTCTTCCTACAGTTTTATCCTCAGAAGCAGAGCACAACTGGGACAGAGCAGGATACACCAAAAAGGGAATCTCAGTCTGTCTCTTACTTGGCCTTCAGCACCTTTCCCTAGAGCCCCTTCCAGGGACAGTCATTAAGAGTGTTCATTAGCAGCAGTAAAACCACAACAGGGACCCAGCTGAGCATTCCCAAGAAGGGAAACCAGGAATCCTCTGTTCTCAATACCAGAATACTTGTATACAGTAAATCAATGACTCCACACCAGGCTAGCATTTCTCACATGGTGAAGACTCCCTTCCCCACATTATCCAGTATCCCAGACAGCGTCTATCCCGTTCCAAACGCATCCTTTGTCTTCCATGCCCACACAATCAGAGCTACCCCTATTTTCCAACAGAATCTCATTCTCAGTGACTGCAGTGTTTAGCACAATGAGCTGCTTCTTGGCAAGAACACATCATCAACCAGAGCATCTTGCAAACTGGGGCTTTTCCTTAAAAATGGAATTCATTTCCTCTGAATGCGCCTCACGTGTGCTCTGCGCTGGAGATTTTGGGCAATTTACATCCTGCTCTTCAGCCTCCTCACTGGGCTCTCTCCTGAAAACCCAGAGCCCATGAGCTCTCTCATGTGGGCCTGCAAGGGAGCTGCTTTGATTTCCGCCAGCCAGTTCAGCCATGGTGCTTAACTGGCTTTTGCATCCAAAATTCAAACAAATGAGATGTCCAAAGAGTACCTCTTGGTGGGTGTAATGAACTGTGCACACAACGAGCCATCAGATCCTCGCTTCTAAAAACTGATTTAAAATCATTCTGCTCCTCTCTCAATTCATATAAAACAAAAGCCTAAGTTAATTCAGACCCCTCTTAGAGTCCCCTTAACAGCCCAGTGGCCTGTCCACAGTCACACACACAACAAAGCTCCAAGTCTTGCTTCTGATCTGCAAAGAACCTGAAGTAAAGATGAATGGACTTAATGGATTCACTTCCTGCAAGAGGAACATGCAGCAGTGACTAAGTGGCATTCTGTGCACGCCTCCAACACACCAACCACTAAATACACTGGAAGTGACAGTGAGACCGTAACAACTGGTATCGTGAGCTCTTGCACAGCAGTGGCTTGATTTTTCTGTAGGGCCATAAACTGCAAAGAGAAAAAGAGAGAGACTGCCACTGCCTCTAGATTTTCCAACAGGTCTTTTTTGGTGTGGTTCCTTATCCCTACTTCTTATTTTACAACAGTAACGATAATTCACTTTGCAATATTGTTTGGTTTGGCACTTTCCACTCTAAAAGACAACAGAAGTCATGGACCCCAGCCTGTCCTTGAGCAGGAAACATACAGTATATATTAAATGCACACACACCAGTCCCCTCCATTCCCACTTCAAGGAGTTAGTATACGCTTGCGAATAGAGCACTGGAAGGAAGTGATGCAGGAATGCAGAGGGAAGAGAGGGGAAAGCATTAAAACTTGCAAGAGTGACAAAGTTCTAGAGATTACTGGAAAGTAAATGAAATGCTCGAGGAGATCAGTACCCAAGAGACAGCTTAAGGAGGAGCCAAGAAACTTACACACTGATGTCTTCTGGTTGTTGTCCTTGCTGGGCATCAGCTTCACCCCTCTGGACTTCAGTTCCATTTGCTTTTTGACTACAGAGATTTAAAATAAAGACAAGGAAAAGAATTAGCTGAGCTTTAGAAATTATTTAAAAAGAAAATGGAGCAACAGTTACACATGCTTCAGGGCACCCTGCATTCACCCGTCACAGCTCCACTGACCCTAACCCCTCAAAGCCATTGGGATCTCCTTTGCATTCACTATGTTAGGTCTGGACTAGTGTCTTCGGGGATCTGAGCCAAGCTGACCTGAGTAATACAAACAGGACACAACCCCCTCCATCCCCAGGTCACAATGCCGTTTTGCTGAACACACTAAACCCAGGAAGCACAAAAGGGGACTTCCAAGAGACTTCAGGGATCCTGGGAATGAAACGCTGAGTTAGTTTCACCCAGTTCTACTGATGCGGTTATTCCATGCACATATTGTGCTGTAAAGCCATTCTCTGCTTCTGTGGGCACACAGCGCTCAAATGAACACCCATAGCCTAAAGGTTGCAAACATGATCTGCATTAACAGTACACTCAGAAAGGCAGTAAGATAGCAGGAAAAAGAGAAGCCATATTAAAACCGTATTACTGGCAAAGGATAAATTTACAGAGCTGCTATTAGTAGCCACAGGCGCATCAATGATAAAATCTGCATCGTGGCTCTACCAGAGGTCCTGTTGTGACCATCCCCTTTAAACACAAGAGGAGCAACAAGATTTCCATCCATCCATCCATCCATCCATCCATCCATCCATCCATCCATCCATCCATCCACCCACCCACCCACCCACCCACCCATCACCAGGGGAGTCCTGTCCTTCTTCCCAACATGAAAATTCCCCACGTAACCGAAACAAGAGGGGCACAAAATCACAAAATGGAATATATAAACCTTTACAATTAGTTTTAAGTAATATTATGTTTGATGGCTTTATAACAGTAGCAATGGAAAATTACTGAGGTGCACGATACATAGAACAAAATAGAGTACAGCTGGAGAACATGCTGAGAATTCTTGTACAAGATAAACCCTTACAGTTGACATAGTTTGAAGAAAAACAGTCTAGAAGAACAGGACACAGGGATAAGGAGTACCTGGGAATGGCAGGTGTCCAGGATGGGCTACAGTTAAACTAACTGATAAGTAGGAGGATTATTATGTCTCTGGTGCTAACAAACCAATCAGACCAGTATAAGCATCTACTACACGTGCTTCAAAGGCTGCCAGGAGTGATGAAGATTGTTGAAAGAAGTAAAGGACCCTCAGAGATCACTACCCCAATTCTGTACGCATGTGGGGAGCTTTCTGGAAAATGCTGTAATCCACATGTAGCCTCATGAATATGTATGTATGCCCAGGGACTATATAAGGATGGCTTGTGTAGCAATACAGGGACACACATTAGGAGGAGCTATCCCCCACGTCTCCCAGTGCTACAATAAAGAATACCTGCTTGTCAGCTTGAAAACTTTGTTGGCAAGTTTGTTCCTGGAGTTTTCTCCGCATCATAACCAAGCAGCTATTTGTTTTTATTATCCGGACTTAGCTGTTCCTGAGGCTGTCTCAACACAAGAGGGTTCTGCACAAGCCCCACACTGTCAAAACCATCTGGATACTGCCAGAGACAGACAGTGGCTTCCTGCAGCACGCATGCAGGTATTTTTTACTAACACACAGGATTTGTACTGGCATGTTTGAAGTGAATGTGGTTAAAAAACAACTTCCCAGCAGAAAGCATGATGCCCAAACCACTTTATAGGATCCTTTTCCTGATGAGCCAGTCCTTATCTATGGAGAAAACCAGCCTGTCCTCCACTTCAAACTGTTCTTTTCTTGTTCTTTATCTTGTCATACTTTCATCCCTAAATTAGCACATTTCTAAGACAAAGTTGTCAAGGAAAATTACTGATATAACTAACAAGGAGGTTTTAATCATGCTTTCCTTGCCTTTAAGGAAAAAAAATCTGTTTACAACATCTGTTTGCAGGAACTTCAGACAGGGAGATGTCATGCATCATTCCTTGAAGCTTACCTAAAGTAGTGCTTCTCAGAGCTAGATGCTAGCTTGGAGCTTTTTGTTCATCGTTTGGTTACAGCTTTCTCCTTTCTCTTTAAATAAAGCAGTTACAGCTCCAAACTGAGAGCTGGATCAGGACTGCAGGGCTGGGGGGGGTCTCCCCTTGACCTGCTGGCATGGGGGGTTCTGGGCTGCAAGTGCTCACTGCTGGGTCCTGGGGAGCTTCTCCTCACTCAACAAAGTACCAGATTGGGATTGGGAAGAGTTGACAGGGTGCTTCCTACAGACACTCCATAGCACTCGGCCCATCATCAGGATAAAGAGCTGAAGAGGTCCTGTTCTGCTCATCCTCCATAACACTGCAGGTAAGGCTGTGCTCCCTCCCAGTCAATAAAATACAGACCAGCTCAAGGACCTAAGACTAAGGTTGAGCTGTTGCAGGAGGCACGATGGCTTGTGACTGCAGCATCTAATTCCCTGCGCTGTGAGGTCCTTTGGGGCACAATCGGTGAGAGAGCAGCTTTATAACAATAATCTCCATTTTTTATATTCTCCACACCTTCCCATCCCAAATTCCATTACCCAATTAGCAGTGATTGTTTCCCCAAGCTACACACAGAGAAGTGCAGGGCTGCTGATTTCTGCATAATTAAGTAACCCTGAGCATTAAAGGACACGGAAAACTTTCCTATCACATGTCTATGCCCTGCACCAGATATCCATGCTGACCCCATGGATGGGGCAATACATCCCTGGGAGGGTCAGCTCCTGTCCTCAGGGAATGGGCTGTTCAGCAGGATCTAAAGCAACCGGCACTGATTTCAGAGGGCTGCTCATCATCACACAGTCCAGCAGAAGACAATGGGCACAGAGTTCACAGCTTCAATACATCTGGATTGCACACTCTCATAAGGCCATACTCATAACAAAGTCCATATTCCTTCCGGCCTTCCAGAACCCTGCTAGCAGACAGAGTCCCACTCTGAGTTCATGACTAATGGAAAGCCCAGCTCCAAAACACCCAACAGTAATGAAAACAAGCAGCAGAAACCAGACATTCATTACTAAGGATCAATCCTAAAATACAGAGACTAAACTGCATTACCCATGAAGTATATACTCCCCTAATTGCATTGTGTCTCTTTGAACAATAATTGATAAAGAGAGATCACCATAGACTCTCCTCTTAATCCCTCATTTTGTTCGCAACATGGAGACATAATGATGAAAGTCAAGCTTTACAAATGACTCAATTTAGATTAGAGCAAGTCAGAATACAACATCACCTGCTTTTTAAAATAATAAATAAGAACAATTCTCCTCTTCTATGCCCTCAAATTTCTGCTTTATGAAAATCTATTTTGTTTATAAATCAGAATGTGGAACACGACTACAAAGGACTGTGTCAGGATAATTGGATGAACAGAAATTCCTCTGTTTTCTGGAGGGTTTTTGCTGCTCACACGTATCTGATAGATCTAATGGAATACTCAGCGTCCTGTCACATTTGAAAGATGACATTACAAAGGTTTTCCAGCGAGCAGGCAGTCTGCGGTGTTTCCTATAAAGCACTTCATGCTGCTCAAAATGAGGATTTAAGGAGGCATTTATTTATTTTTAATTTGGAAAAGAGCATTTCAGCAAAAACCCATTCCAGGAGCCTCTGTTCCCCTTGCTGGGGATTGCTATTAAATACAGGATTGCCTGAATCTCTTTTCCTCCTCTTTGGGGTGATTTAGTATCTTAGGATCAGAGAGTGGTTTGGGTTAAAGGGACCTTAAAGCTCATCCAGCTCCAACCCCTGCTCTCACGGGCAGGGACCCCTTCCACTGGAGCAGCTTGCTCCAAGCCCTGTGTCCAACCTGGCTTTCAACACTGCCAGGGATGGGGCAGCCACAGCTTCTCTGGGCACCCTGTGCNTTAACCTTAAAAAGCTCACCCATTCCAAACCCCTGCCACAGGCAGGGGACCCCTTCCACTGGAGCAGCTTCCTCAAGCCCCTGTGTCCAACCTGGCTTTCAACACTGCCAGGGATGGGGCAGCCACAGCTTCTCTGGGCACCCTGTGCCAGCGCCTCAGCACCCTCACAGGGAAGAGCTTGTGCCTAAGAGCTCAGCTCAGTCTCCCCTCGGGCAGGTTCAAGCCATTCCCAAAGCCATTCCCTTGGCCTGTCCCTACAGGCCCTTGTATCATGTAGGACACCATGGCAGGTTCCTCATAGGCATTCTTACTCAAGATGAAGGTGAAGAGAAACACCCTCAAAAGCATCCACTTTGAAACTCCTCATTTATGCCTTTCACCAGCTACCCTAGGCAATGGCTTTTTAGGAATCAGAGCCTACAACAAGCACCAGAAATTTCCCATCTCTGCCTCTCTCAGGATTGCCCAAGAGACCCAACAGGTTGTACAGCATAAGCCATAATCCCTCTGCAGCCTAAGCTGTGATTCAGGATGAATATTGACAGATCTGTTAAAAAATGAAGCATATATATTTATAGAACATACATATCCTTAAAAAGCCATTTAAGTGGTGGGGTACGTGCCACAGATAGTTCATCAGAGCGCTCCTCAGGGTGACAGGCCTGTGGGTATTCTGCACTGTGCTATGGGTGACACCCACCCACATTCATCTTCCCACCAGAGTGTGGAAGACAGAAGGGGAAGGGAATGGGGTGGGGAAATCAATAACAGATGTAATTATGTGTTGGTAAATCAGCTAAAAAGCAATTTGGGATCCAACTTGTGTCATAAAATATGTGGAGAGGTGGACTACAGCAGCCAGAGCATTATTTAGATCTGTTTAGCATTGCTTTAAATTCAGCAGCGTTTTCATTGCCTTATGTACAGCCTCTCATCACTACGTGATGGGGAGAGGACAGGGGACACCAGCTGTGCTGTCACCTGGTCCCAGTGAGCTACTTTGACCTTGTTTTCTTACCACATGCAGGTTTGCTCACCACCTTTGGGGGAAAGAAGGCAGAAGGAGTGGGGGGAAGGAAAAGAGATCGATGCACTGATTTCTCCACAGTCTGTTTTATTTGCTTTTACAGGGCATGGGGAAAAAAGCATCTGCAGGAATGCAAGATTATTTTAACTCTCCCTGGAAGGGAGCAAATTGACTGTATTGAGCAAAGAAAACCTGCATACAGGCTGATTATATCTAACCTTGCTTTTATATCCACAAAGAGATTTCCAAATTAGGGGAAGGATTAGGAAAAGCTGAAATAGAACTTATGGTCTACTAAAGCTAAGATTCAACATTAAACAAGCTGGAAAGGAAACTATTTTCTTATAGATTATCAGCAAAGCCAGATACTGTCGCAGAGAACATAAGATGTTGATAATTATGTACATACATGCCTTTGGAAAACAGACAGATTCATTCTAAGCCTCTCTTCCTTCTCTTGAACAATCTTGGGTTTTGCTTCAGTGCTACTGCTGAAACACATTTTAGCTGCTCTATTTCCTATGGTATTACACATCCTATTTTGGATGTATTTATCTCCATTAAAATACTTATGTTCAAGCAAGGTCATGCTCCTATGAAAAGGACGTCACGTTTTGAAGTGGCATTGCCATCTCTAATAGTCTACAGGCACAGCATCCCTGACTGCAAATACCCTGCCTTTACACCTGGTTTGCTTCTTGCTCTAAGTACTGAAATCTTCCCTAACATAAAGAACCTGACAAACTCCACAAAAACCAGCACATGTGTGAAGATCTCAGTGTCAGATTTCCTTCACCAGCGAGGCAGAGGTTATTCAGTGCCATTTCAAGGGCACGTTTTCAAGCACATCTTTCCAACGCTCAAAACACAGCAGCACAGCTCATTACCAACAAAACAGTTTTCAAGCCGTGTGCTAGATTAGAACCCTCTGACATTTACCTAATCAGAGGAAATTATAACAGTAATCTTTACTGTTCTATTTCAGAAAAAAACGGATGATTCAGACAGGTGTTTTAATAGAAAGCAGCAATCATGACAGCAAAGGAAAATGTCACATCAAAAGCCATCGGCTGCACAGTCATTCGTTAGACAGCAAAACCAATGGGGTTTTCCTTAGAATTTCAAGTGGTTTGTATGTTAAAGGAAAGCAAGGGAAGTTAAATAGCAATAGTGATTCATAGAGTAGAGCCCACACTGGGGCCATGACAACACTGCTAAGTCTAAACAAGTAAGGAACAGACACACAGGGCGGGTTTGGAGATTTAGCAAAGGAAACTCCTCTCTCTTCCACTTTATTCCTTTAACATCTTGGTCTATAGCTAAAGCACTTCTCATCAAACTCCTATTTCTTCCTTTTCAGGAAAGCTGAATGGCACTGACACAAGGCCCTGGAGGGTGGGTAAGGCACTGGATGCCATTCCTGCTCCTTCCCTGCTTCATTTTCCCTCTCCCTGATCCTGCCCGAAGCAACGCTGCACCCACAAAGTCCTTCTGAGTCCTCAGAAAGGATGGTGTCAGCTGTTGAAGGAATCCAATAACCCCCTGCTTCGGTGGCCATTTGGTCCCAGATAGGCTGCTCCAATGTGCACTTGGCCATGGCTGGCTACAAGCCAAAGAACACAACAGGACCTTTTCTCTGCTTGATGTGTGCCAAAGCCTCTTTCTCCCTCAACAGCATCTTAAGGTCCTAATCCTAAAATCCATCCTTTGCGGATGACCAGTAAACACAGAACAGTTTACACCTCATTCACAGGCTCAGCTCCCCCTCACCTGAACAGCACCTAAATGCAGACAGTCTCTGTGGGACTCTAGACATCTGTCCCACATGTCCCACACCTCATCACATCCCACACAAAGCCTTCCACACACCTGCACATAAAGGAACATCTCTACCAACAAAGTATACAGTGAAAATGAATATTCCTGCAGCTCTCAAGTGTTGTTACTGCCAACAGCAGCTCTCCTCACAACAGAGCCTGGATACCCACTTGGAAAATGAAACCAGCGCACAGAAGGAGCATGCAGAAAGTTACCTGAAGATTTCTGAGGGAGAAAAAGTTTGGCTAAACACGCCCTGTGAACAGTGAGAGTGGGCAGTGAGCGTTTACCTTGATACTGGGCGCTGAACCCCTTCTGCCTGTGGTTGCCATCGGATGTGAAGTGAAGCCGCAGCCAGTTTTTACTGCTGATAACAGGGGGAGGCAAATTCATCCCAGTAAACCTGCAAGAAAGCACCAACAGGCAAACATTATGATTGAGAATCACACCCCAAATACCTCTCCTTCCAGGTTATCTCCTGCTAATGAATGCAGGAAATGCCGAATGAGAACCATGTGCTCAAAGAGCACACCCCATACACCCCACGGCTGTCTCCTTCCCACTCCTTTGCTTGTCTTCCCATCTGCCAGTTACACATTTGTAATTACTGGGTTTCCATTCCTCCTTGCTAAGGCAAAGGAGCAAGAAGCAATGCTGTATGATCTATCCCAATGTGGAGAAGATTACAGCCATCAAACATGAGGTGGAGAGCCCCACAGCCCATTAGCAGTCCTTCAGCAACTGTTTCCTTTATACCTCTTTATACCTTTCTTTTAAAACAATGTATTATGCTGTTTGCTTTATTAAACTCCAGCTCATAAGTCTTGACTGAGCTGTCACATGCCACGTCTTAGTCCTGAACAATGTTTACCTAAGGCACAGCACTCTGGAATTGAGGTCTGAAATGGTCACATTAAGCACAGTGAGAGGAACAACACAGCCATGACAAAAGCTATTATGGAATCCTATTATTGTTAATGAAAGCCCAGTTCAGGTTTTAATGACAGGCTGTCACTTAATTTAAAGTTATTGGCTTCCCAATACCTGTGCTTCTTTAGATGAAGGTAAAAGGATCCTGGAAATCTATTCCCATTCAAAAGGATACCTCAGATTTTATTACCACACATTTTCTAAAGCAGAATGGACAGCTGAGGAAATATTTCACAAGTCCTTTGCTCAGCTACCACCTCCAAAGGTGAACCTGCCTTTTGCTAAGGCAATCAGCAGGGAGGCAGGATGGTGCTCAGCAGCACTAATTAATGTAGATGAACCACAACGTCATCCTGCTCTGCTTGTTAATGACAGCAGGGATGGTTACACAGCATAACTAATGCATCTCTGCCACCTACAGTACAGCTTTAAACCTTGTGCTATGATTGTGCAGAATTCAGCCACAACATGAAACCTGACTGAGAACATTCTGCACACCATTCAATTGTTGAAGACTTCCTGCTCATTTCTCTATTGATCATCTTCATCTCAATTTGGCAGAGCCTTCTGAAATACAAGGTGGTGTAAAAACGGGTTGCATGTGGCCTCCCGCCACCCTTGGCTAACTCAAAGACAGCTGAACCAATTTCATGTGAAACTTTTCCAAATGACTTACTTCAAACAAACATATTTTGGGCTGAGATCAAACCTGGGATGCCTAAAACCAATTCTGAGAACGTTACTATGGCTGGTTGTTATGACAACTTAATACTCTTACCCCAAAGGCTATTTTATTATTCAGTCTGAATCAATAGTCAAACTTTCATATATAATCTTCAGGTATGCAGAGGCAAATTTCACTTTATTAACTGTGGGGACCCAGTAATTCAATTGCCTGATATAAAAAACTAGAAAACAATAAAATTAACTTGCCTGAATAAGGCAGAATTTGACTCCTCTGTCCTCAATTTCACTGCTTATTTAAAATACACATATCCT
The DNA here is from genome assembly GCA_002631895.1 of Agapornis roseicollis. Classification (NCBI taxonomy): domain Eukaryota; kingdom Metazoa; phylum Chordata; class Aves; order Psittaciformes; family Psittacidae; genus Agapornis; species Agapornis roseicollis. The sequence goes on from NDXB01003151.1 coordinate 175,746, forward strand.
TTTGAGAACGGACTGAGCAGCCTGCAGTAATCTGCTTACACACACACTTTGTATTAGGTACATGAACAGTCTAACTTCCAAGGATCCTGCATATGCAAAGTGCCTGAATCTCACCAGCTGATGCAATTAACACATTGGAAATCAATTAGAAAAATTAATGGATTGCACAACCTGCTACCTTTGCAATAGCAAAAATTATTACTAAAGGCAAAAGCAGCAGTAGAGTAAAATCATCAATCATAACCACCGTGCTCTGCACCCACTTTGCACTGTTACAAAGAAATATAGAAGATATAGGGTGAAGGAAAAGGTTTCCTGAATTTCCTGCATGGAAAACTTCATCAGCACCGTATGTCATTTGCTTAAGACACTGTCAGCTTTCTGAAAGGACTAAATCAGCCAAGAAATCGCTGCCAGGTCCTCAATTCCATATACACCACTGCTCAAACTCAGCACACAAACCCACCGTAGTCACCATGGCTCTAGTCTGTAAGACTCCCCTTTTTCTCCCTTTTATCTTCCCATCTGTTTTATCTCTGAAGTTAAGCAGCTCATTGTTAACACCAGGTTGCAGGCTACGGTACTTGGAGCTAGTTTAGACCCCAGCTCCCGCTGATCATCAGCACCCAACACAGCCTTTTGCACTGAAGGACTGCCCAAGACACACCAACAGTGATGGCAAAGAGAAATAAGCTGCTTTCTTTCTCACACACCCAGGCTAAATCATGAGGTCCCAGCAGCAGAGCAGCTCTGCAAGTGTCAGGAGGCCAAATGAAATCACTGGAACAAGCACATGGAAATAGACCATTCAGCATGTGGAAGCATGAGGTTTGAACAGTTTGGGGTTTTAGTTGATTCCGGTTAACAGAATTACTTCGGGAGAATAAAGGCCTTACTGTTTGATTAGGTTTACTGCTTGCAAAACTGTAACTTCAGGCTCTGTCTCTGCACTGAGCCCCAAACCCTTCCATATACCCCAAGAGGGCAAATCTCTATACAGTGGAAAAGGAATATTTAATCTGTGAATGCCAGGTTGGACACAGGGCCTTGGAGTAAGCTGCTCTAGTGGAAGGTGTCCCTGCCCATAGCAGGGGTTGGAACTTTAAGGTCCCTTCCAACCCAAACCAACCTGGGATTTGACAATAAGAAATAACATGGCTAGAGCTAGGCATTTAATGGAAAACATCATGCTCACCTGCAGTTAACTACCAGCTTTTCACTATGAGGCTCCCACAGCTTGAAAATAATGATGAGGAAGTATTAATGGTTAATTGATAATGGAATACTTAATTACAGATAAACACACAGTTGAACTGAAGCAGCTGCGTGGCCTCTGAATGCAAATGGCCTGGGCTGCTGTTGATGAATCTCAAATGAAAGGGGATGGATGCTCAGCGGGCAAGAGTCCAACAGCAACCACCGAACCCAGAGGAGCCCCCCAAGTCTCCTGCAGGAGCTACCGGCTCTCTGGCATGGGGATAATGCCAGGCAGCCCCAGGTAGCACTGCCAAACCCAGCAGCACAAGACAAAGAGGCAGATGACGACAACGGCTGCGACAAGCTCTTGGAGAGGATGCTGACTGTGCCGTGACACAGAGCACACAGTGTCTGCACTGCCAACTTCTCAAGGTCACAGTATTTTTCTTTATAAGCCCAACGCTGCCTTGTTGGCTTCAAGAAGAAGGAGGAGCCACGTTACAGAGACCTAGAAATGCACAGAGCTCATTAAAAGAAGCCGAAACTCCTTTCTGCATTCCCCAGCACACTTTTGTGCCACATTATGTGCCCGGAATTTTCAGCACCCACCATTAGCTCAATAAATGATTGAATTCCTAACAGTCCAGTGAGTCATGTAAATAAAAGCCCTTCTGTTCTGGAGCTCTGCCACTGCAGTCGTCAGTATTCCAGACTTTTCTTCTTCTCTTTCTTAAATAAGTCTATCAGTAATTTGAAAAACTCCTCAAGCCTCTGTATGTCCACTTCCCCCCTCCTCCCCTTCCTTGCTGCCATCACTAGGAGATATGAATCACTTGATTAAATATTCAGCTTCCTGAATATGGCAACACATTATCTGAAATCTGAGGCTGTGGAATGACTAAGTAGTCATGTAAGAACTGTTTCAGTACAATCAATAATCAACGCTCACTGATGGGAATTTGGTACCCGTTTTACATTGAACATCTTTTTAGTCCTGGAGTCACTTGGAGAAAGAGATGAATTGAGTTTCCAGCTCAGAATGCTGAGGCAGCAAGGATAGGTGAGAATCAGGCTCTTCACCTGGATCCCTGGCCTGGAGATTGGGAATTTCTAGAATAGGCTTTCCCTTAACATTATTTCACCCATGCCTTCATTCGAGCCCCACAAAGACCTTGTTTTGGAGGCTTTCTCTTGTGCTACCCATGAGAGATCCTTAAAAGCAGAAGTTACCATTCAAACCACACTGAACACTTTGCATGAGGAAGAACCCATCAGAAGATGCCCAGCAGTGCAGGGTCTGTAAGAAATTCAGTCAACTTGATCAAGTTTCAAGTGCCTTTGACACCAGTGTCAAGCAACCAGCACACTGAAATCAATGCTCAGAGAAGACAGGAACTCTTGTCACTGCCTGAAGAGTCATTGCTTTGCCAGGCTCAGAGAAACACAGTGGTAGTGAGGATTTAAAAACACTTCTTTGCTTGGTGCCTCAGCCTGACTCTCTTCTCCTGCCATTAAAGCTCATTCTTTGCACAGTGCATAGAGAACAGATTTTAGCTTTTCACATTTCTCTCTAAAGACATTAGGAGCAGCCCTTCTGTGTGCTGGCACTGCTCTGAATCCTCACCGTCTCCATCCCCTCATCCTGAACGCTATCTCCAAGTTTAGACGGCCTGTGAAAAACATGTCTCTGAACTTACTGATTTTATCCCAAACACTTTCCAATATTGTTTTAACCAGAGCATTAAAGCATCTTTTACTTAACTGAAACTGAAGCCTCTGCATTGAACACAGTTCCTCCAACTCCGTAACTGCATAATACAGAAAGGTTAATGGTATCAAAACTTCTCTTTTGAGGAAAAGCAATGAAGTGTGGCTTTCAACTAAACTATTTCCTTTATTTCTTTTCTTCCTCTTGTATTTCACATTCGATTCAGGCATTAAATATTTATACCATTCTCTCAGCTATTTGTCCCTTCACACAATTAGTATTACTGTACACGGATGGCACTGATTAATCTGCATTCACGCACCATTATCTATTTACAATCCCAATTTCTGCTTTAATTTGGATCCTCATGGAGAACAAGAAAGGGGAAAGAAACAGCAAAAATCAATACAGTGTCAGAAAGGGAGCCAGAAGCAGGAACGGAGGAGATCTCTGCAGACAGAAGATCCAATTCTTAGCAGCCTCTGCAATTTGATTAGCATGAATTTGACCACAGCACTTCTTAAAGAACCCAAGAACAACGAGCAATTCATCATGTGGGTGCGACAGGAAGCGACTGTAGGAGAGTCAAGGGTCACAACTAGAGGTAAGAGCTCCACTTGAAATCACATCATGTCAAGTGTGATACTTTGAGATAATGGATTTAAAGCATGACCTTGAAGGCATGCGCGTGCCCTGATGCTGTCCAGAACCAGGATGCAGTCAAACACCAGCCTTGGTGAGCCCAAACAGATAAAAGACAAAGGGGCATCACCGAGGCTGCTTCCCCCCACCCCTGAAATATTCTGATTTCGGTTCATTTTCCACCAGCGAACAAGCTGGGCTGCAGAGAGCAGGTGACAGACCCAGCAGCTCCAGTTCAGGGCAGGGAGCTGAGCTCTGAGCTTCTGCAGTTCAGCTGCTCAGTGTCACCAGCACTGTCCAGGCTACAGAACTGACACCAGCCCAAGCCCTGGCACCCGCAGCACTGCTCTGCCACCTCAGCCTTGAGGAGATTTCCACTTCCTCATAGGCTTTATTACACCGAAGCTTTCCAACTATTCAAAGATTCATCTTCCCTTCAGTACAACTGGGGCCATGCTGCAGCAGCTCTTCATATCTCTGTGTTATTATTCACTTCACCTGTATTTTTAACTTTTCATCCAAGCCTCTACTCAAATTATCATGAGAGCTGTACCATTAATTCTGAACATCTTATTTGAGCAGGTCTATTCTCTTAAACAAAGTATACTTAAGCACCTCTAGACCTCATTTTCTGGTCACTAGAGACATCCCATCACAATGGACTTTTACAAGGAAAATGAATAATTAGATCAAGTTATTGTTCCTTGCTAAATGCTGCAGGGATGGAAAGAACACACCTGCATCGTAAGTCTGTTTCAGAAGCACAGATGCTGAGGCAACGCAGCAAGATCAGCTTCCCACGTCACCCCGCGTCTTTGCAAGTGTCAGGCTGTTGACGTGCAGATCCCTGGGGACTCCTGACTATGGAGCACCCTGTAACAAAGCAGTCTGCAAACAACAAAAATGAACTTCTTGGACCAGTCAGGTTTGTGTCTTGTCATCAAACGGAGCAGAGACCACCTTCAAGGCTTCAAAGTCCATCATCCGCTTGTTTTTAAGATCCACAGTGGGGCTCCTGGGCCATCTTAGCCCGCAGGGAAAGGATTAAACAAGTTGCTGTCTGCAGGAGAGGCAATACTCTCCTCTTTCCCAAACGGAACACAGATCTGCTTAAGAGGACAGGTTCTTTAAGAAAGGGAAGTGTGGAAAACTTCCTGGTATGTTCACACATACCATGACCCTACAAACTCCAGTGAAGATGGTGATCCCAGACTACTTCATGACACTGGAAATGACAGAACACAAGATGTCTGCTCAAAATCCATCCCATGCAGCAAACGGCAGTGTTGCTGTCTTAGGGCTGTAGCACTGAAAATGAGAGAACTCCTCCAACTGGATTTCACCTCAGTTTTAGCTCCTGGATGAAGCTTAAGGGTAAATCCCTCTCTGATGCAACCAGGTCACAGCACTTCTGGCCTCAAACCCCTGCCACCTTCTTGTTTCCCTTAATGGACCTACACTGATCTTCTAAGAAAAGAATTCAACTTGAGCTCTAAGAGCAACAAACCAATCCCACAGCCTCGCAGTTACAGCGGTACCTGCCTTTACTCCTTCCAAAAGCTGGTGCTGGAAGGGAAACCTGATTAATTCATCACTTACAGCTTGCTTACCCCTTTTTCCTTCATTTTCTGCATTCCATCAAGAGATGAAAGTGTTTCCATGCAGCAGCAAAACTTCACTCATTGACATCAACTTTAATTACTGCTGCTCCCAGATAAATTTGCTGCCTAAACCCGAATCGATACCTGGGTTTTCTGCAGGAACCTTCACACTGTTCTTACTGCTTCATTTTTTATGTGACATTTTCCTGCTCATTCTTAAAGGAGTGCAAACCAAATCCTTGGCTCATTCAAGCAACGCAGCTCCATTGGAGACAAAGCCAAACTAATTGGGGATCTCACAAGACTCCTCTGCTCTCTGCACAGCTATTTCAGTCCCTCATTAGTTCGGATTCTCCTGGATCTCTGTTAGATTAATTGCAGTCGCTTGAATGAAAGAAGTGATTCATTAGTCCACATGTGTTTCTGAACTGTCACAACAGAGTAATTCAACAGGTAAAATGGTCTATGAGGAATTCCTATTGAATTTAGCAGGTTTTTATGCATGTACCCACCCACTACAGAGAATCAAGTTTCCTAAATTGACTGTATGCAGACAGGGTATTACATACATACATACTTATACGCAATATACATGCATGTTAGATATAGATAAAAGCAAAGGGCTCAACTTGCAGGCAAATACTTTGCTTTCAAGGCATGAAAAGAATTTAGATATTCACTTTTTGAGTAAAATTCTCTCCAGCCCAAAGGCAAATCTTTACCTGCCACGATGAGCAAAACACAGATGGTGCGTAAAGGCAACTGTAAAGTACTGGAGATGGCCATGAACAGGAAGCTGGGCTCAGTCCTCACTGTAATGCAGCTACAGTCACATTACAGCTTCAACTGCAAAATGTTCCTGAGGTCACAGCATCCCAAAGAATCACAGATGGGTTTAGGCTGAAGGGACCTTAAATCTCACCCAGTTCCAACCCCTGCCATGGGCAGGGACACCTTCCACTAGAGCAGCTTGCTCCAAGCCCGTGTCCAACCTGGCCTAAACCTTGCACCAACCTTCCTCTTGCACAACACGTCAGCGGCTGGAGCAGTCCTGCCTACAGGCAGGTTCTGGGGACTACCTGCAAATGGGAAGAGAAAGCTCCCCCCTCCGCCTCCCCAAATAAAAGAGCCTTTAGTGCCTCACTGCAAACAGCTTGAATAGAAAGAAGTTAACTAACAGAGCAAGCGTGTCTCTTTATGGCTCAGAGAAGCAGGGCTGCAGGAGCACAGCCCCATCAGCTTGGGACTGAAAAAGGACCATGCTGCCGAAGCCATGTGTTTGATTACATGCAAGCACTTTCCATAATACTTCTACTATGGAAATAACATTTGGCTGCAGTCATACAAACAAAAAAAGGTAACAAACGCGATTATATTTATTCTATCCAGGAGCAAACAAACACTAATTCAACACAACAGAAGAATGGCTAATGCAATTGAAGCTTACTAATGCTGCATTGCAAATCCCCCAAAGAAATCTGCTCCAGCTTTATTACAATTTCCTCCAAAGCCATTCTGCTTTACTATCAGTGCTACAGAGATTGTTTTCCCCAGCGCAGGCAGTGCTAGATGTGTTGATAACAAGGAGACTGTATTTATTACTGGATAAATAACAACCATTTCCATTGCTGCATGCACAGATACAACTCATGGCTCTGTCAGTCTAATAATGCACTTACGTTCCATTAAATTTGGACTCTATCCCATGGTGGGGTGTGTGTGTGTGTTGGAACTGGATGATCTTAAGGGCCTTTCCAACCCTAATTATTCAATGATTCTGTTGACAGATGAGGCTGGAAAGCCTGAGGGCAGGTTTGCAAAACATTCAGGCCCCCAGATTTTGCAGACTGAGAACCAAGAAGCTGAACGACAATTTGAACTGATACCGCCCTGCGCTGCCTAACTCCACAATGTCACATTAACACTGGAAGATGCTAAGCTTAAGGGACAACTGGAGCCAGGCTGAACCCCAACCACATTCAGACTATGATTGCCCTATTTTCTTCTATGGACCCTTCCTTCACAGCCTGGCACTGTTTGCCAGCTACTGGGCTACTTGCAGGTATGCTTTCATCAAACATGAGCTGGGCATTAAGGAATTAAGAAGGGACATATCTGTGCTTGCTCTGATAACCTGCCAGGCTCCTGAAGAACAAGCATCTTTAGAAAAGAGGTGGAAAGGAGACAGCCACCCCTCTGAAGTACCAAGGGATGCTTACCAGGTTGAGCACCACATCCACAAGTCATCTGTCAGCCACTATAGTGAGGCAGGTGACACTGGTGGCTACCAAACCAGCCCATGTGCCACCTCTGAAGACAACCTGAAGCTCTGGCTTTTTACATTTGTTTTTGTAGTTTCTGCAGAGGCTCTTTCACAGAGTAGCAAAAAGCCACAGAAACTCAGGAGAAAACAAGATTTGGAAAGGGAGCTGGGATTAGTGACAGCTCCATGAAGACTTGTTAAAATCACAACAAAATTAGAAATTACAACAAAATGCAAAGCAGCCTCGGGAAGAAAGGAACCAGAAACTGCAAGTTCTTTGAAGCCAAGACTTATTTTCTGGCTCCACATTTAGCACAGTGGGATGTGAAGGTTACCAGAGTTTCTACAGGAGACTGCAACTTAATGCTGCTAACAAATAATGGCACCCAAATGCCGAAATACAGCTTTAGAGGCACGGTACTTCGGCCTCCCTTTCAGAGATGAAGGGAACCGATGGGCTATGTAACAAGGTGAGGTGGTAAAGCCCTCAGAGAAAGGTAAACCAGGTCTAATGGCTGCTGCCTCCAGGCAAAAGTCTGAACTGATCAAGTGATGAATGGCCCCTGGGTGCCAGCGCTCAGCAGCAGCTCAGTTCCCTGCTCTTCCCACCAGCTCCTCCACAACAGGACACTGATGGATGACAGCAGACCAGAGCTCAGGGAGCAGCCCGCCCTGTCCTGTCCTACCCCATCATCCCCCTGCCTCCATCAACACAGGAGGCTGAAGGCTTTAATTATGTCTATTGAATCTTGATCATTTTCAAGTGTGCATGAGCCTGGAATGATGGCAACATCCCTCCCGGCCCAAAGTTACAGCTGCACAGATTGCTTATGTGGTGGCTCAACATTTTTACTGTATTGCAGGTTCTTGGCTCTTGCTTAGACCAGGAAGAAAGCGCTGCTTTGTTACAGAAGGCACACGGGAAGATGGAACTGGGTCTACCACTTCTGGGTTATTTACAGAAAGAAACTGCATTTCCCATCCTTTCAGCAGACAGAACAATTCTGAACTATCATGGTCAAGACTGTTTCACTTGGTAACTTCCAGTTGCAGTAGGGTGACAGCAAGACTAGAATCTTTGTTGAAAAGAGCTTAGTGGAACCATCTGCTTATTTACTCTAGATATTAATTTAGCATGAAGTCCAAGATATATGAAAAGCAGCATAATGGCTTCAAGCCAAATCCACAGAAACCGCTTTGTCCCTAAACTCCAGCCTCAAACCTGCTCTAAAATCTTTAAGCAAGGGCCTTCCTGTATCCTCTCTACAGCGAGCACCAGGTGCAGCAGCAGCATCTTGAAGAAGGGCACAGCTCTCAGCTATTTCTAACATTCAGCATCACCACCCATCACTGAAAAGAGCCAGAGCTAATGCTAAACCAGGGATTCTTACCGAAGTCTAATTCCAAGATCTCTTGTGCAGTAATACCTAGACCCAAGACATAATTTAACCAAATAATACACTCTAAGGCAGGATTTCCATCGGCCAGTTTTTGACCAGACTCTAGGTTTATGCTGCAAGCATGTCTTACAAGAGACAAATCCAAGGGTTTACCACTCCTCATGCAGAGTAGACCAAAACCAAGCTGGAGTTTGCTCCATCACGTACACTGGCTCATTTTGAGTTGCAGACCAAAACCTGTCCTCATTTGCACTCCATCTCCACAGGATCACACCCCCAGGCTAGGAAGTACAGGTCTCATCCTTAGCCTCCCCCAGAGCAGCACACAGCCCTTTCCTCTCTTGAACGTATCTGTCTGACACTGAATCAACACAGTTGTTTAGCAGCCTCCTGTGTTGCTTAAAACTTACTGTGACAAGCATGCAATGTTTCTTGTGCTAACTTTCAGCTACTACCGCGAGAATGCAGTTTCCCTTCCTCCTTGGTATAGCCACGTGTGTTTATACAGTGATGGTATCCGCCTTCATCATCTCCTACATTTATTTCCATGGTAATTTTCTTTTCCAGACCTCATTAGCTGCCTTTCTGGGAATTTGTTTCCAATCTTGTATTTATACACAACTGGCATTCCCCCCACACACGACAGCTGCTGGAAAATTATATATATCCCATTAGCAAACAATAAAACAATGTCTGAAAAATCTGTCTGTAAAGCTTGAAGAGCTCTGCTGCAAGTTGGGATTATTCTTTATTATTAACATTGAACTCCAATTTCTGAATATCCTAGCTAGAAAGGGAAAAGGTTGTTCGGAAATTTGTCTTTATGAAAGATGCTCTGGTAGATGGGTGAGGCAGACTGCAGGACACCTGCAAAGAAGCTGCTCCATGCTGTCATATTGCCGCATCCAAACCCTTGCATGCTTGCTCAAACTTCCATTCAGAAATAATGAGCAAAACCCTTTCCATTAAGGAGAACTGGTGCTTCCAGTCCCTCTTTCCTAAGCATGCGCTTGTGCCAGAACTAGGAGGGACAAGAGAGGAAGAAACCTCCCCAAGAACCACCCCCAGCACCATTCAACAGCCATTTCTGTCGGTCAGTACCTGACCGAACACTGCAGTGCGCACAAACCAAACTCTGCCTCCTCCTTTCTAATAGCAGCACTCAGGGTTTGTCCTTAAACATTAGTCTCCTGGAATAGCTTCCTCAATCACAGAAATTACCTCTCTACTAAACTTCAGCTGCCAAAACTGAAGCTTTAGAAATAATTAACTTGATCTGACGGTTACAAGCACCCGTGCTCAGATAGGAGAATATGTAAAAATACCTTCCCCTGAATGCTAGCAGAAAATACTCCGAGTAATGATGTCCTTGAAATGAGGCAGTACAAGGAGGTCAAATGAAAGCAGGTCCATTAGCAGCAGCCAATATTTCAGAGCACAATATCACCAACTTCAACACAAAGTGCATGGCAGGCTTATTACAAGACAGAGGTGTTCTGGCACCTTGGAGAACAGATGTATGAGAGCAACCTTGCTGTGAAAGATGGAATAAACTACAACTTCCTCTGCACACCAGCACGGGCACTGGACTGGGTGATCCCTGAGTCTCCCACTTCCATTATGGGGAAACTACAGTATTGGGGAGATGCAGAGTAGACAGAGGATATGCCTGGTCTGCCCCCAAGTCCCCCACATGAACCATTTTAATTGTCTCAAGGGCTTATCTGTTCAGTATTTAACAGACATGAGACCTGAGCTCAGCCAAGCACCGTATCATAAACCATCAATGAACAAAGGAGGAAATTACCTGCTCTGGGTCAGGCCTGCTCCGCATTTCACCCTCCACCGCATGGAGAAATGTAAGGCATTGGAAATTGTAATGGAAATTGGAAACACAATGGAAAAACCCCTCAGTAGCAGTGTATTGTTCCAATAAGTCCATGCAATGCCACAGCTACACAACAGCAACAGGAGCATGCCACAGATATGGCAAGAGCCACAGTGAACAGCACAGCAACATGTGAATGCAACTACATCCATGCGTAACTGCAGGCACAGCAGCAGTGTAATCCACACACCAAAGGCAGCACATTCCAGTAAGTCCCCCCTGTCTTACGGGAAGCCCTTCTGCACCTTGCTATTAAAAGTTAAATGTCTGTCTCCAGTATAAACCATTAATATTTTATGCTTGCAAGGTGGCTGCAGGGGCAGTGGGAGAAAAAGAAGTTAAATTACTCTCCAAGGTCATTCGAGCAGAGTCATTTACTGAGGCCTCCCTGAAGATTCATAAAGCTGAAATATACATGTCCTGTATATTAAAACTTCAGAAAAAGAGAGAGATCAAATATTATTAAAGCTCTAAGCGAGAGCCATAACAAGCAGGAAATCCAGTGTGAAGTCAAATGTTGGACCAAATTCAAGAGAAGCAGAATGGAGGAGAAAACGATACAGATACGGATTGTTTCACATGTTTACCTTACTCATTTCTGATGCTCCTGTGCTCTGATCGAGGTGCTGGAGACTGGGGGAAAATTAAACCCAAGCTAGGCACGGTTCCCAGAAAAGCGGCCTGGGAGCACTGGATCTTCCCCAGCCAGCCCATCAGTAAATCTCTGTACTGCACAAAGACAAGGTCAGTGTATGACCTACGGTACCAAAGGGGGAAGTGGCCAAGGTGACACCATGGGCCAATGGCCCAGAGCCCAGGTCCCCAAGCCCAGATCTGGTGCTCTTTTCTCATGTGAGTCTGCTCAGAAGTCCAGACATGGCTGGGGTAGGACCTTGCCCTGAAGAAGTCATTTATAAACGTGGATTTATTTGTTCTCCTGTTTCCTGTGGTTTATGTAGTACATAAAATATTTCTCTCCCAAAGTTCTTCTAAGTCCAAAACTGTACCTACCCAGAGGCTGGAGAACTGGAACAGGCCAATTCAGCATATTAATGATGAACATTGCAGGAGCTCCTCTCCATTTACCAATGCCATCAACTGCATCAGCCCTTTCCCCTAGCTCAACCCTAGACAGCATCAGGCATGAAGGCTTCTCGCATCCCAGCTCCCCTCAGCCTCTTCCTCCCTTCTCCAGCAAGTATATCAATCCTGTCCTCAGAAACCAAGTCTTTTCCGCACCTCCTTCCTTCTCCTCAGAAGGGGAGCACTGCTGTTGCTCCATTATGCTAATAAATAAAAGACAAGCAACAAAAAAGATTATCTGTGGCAGGAAGAGAGGAATTTTTATGAGGGAGCAAAGATTCAGTAATGATGATGTTGAAGAAGCAGCCGTTTGTGCAGAGTGGTCCCCCTGGTAATTTTTGCACTGACTACACAAGTATGATGTATAGGATTCTTGCAGGGAAATCTCTCATAATGAAGCAGAGCCTTAACTTGGGTTGACACTGTCATTTTACACCACACTATTGAATGTGAGACCTGCAAAGTAATAAATACTCATTCTGCCAAGATATCAAAGCCCTCCGAGAGGTGCCAGCTACCAGCTAAAGCCACAAATTGTTAGGTTAGATTCTCATTTTTGCACTGAATTCCACGTTGTCCTCATTGCCTCTTTAGATAGAAAAGGAGTTATGTGCTTAAACCATACAGGAAGTTCTGAGACTGCATTCAGTGATAAAGTAATGCCCCAGCTTTATTGCAATCCAGCAGCAGAGACACGAAAGCCCCTTCAGCAAAATCCAGTCAATGAAGCTGTGGAAGAAATATGACTTGTTTTCCCCCTTTGCTCACCCTAACATTTGCTTTCCCAAGCCAACATTAATGGCTTTAGCTCTTCCTGTCAAGACAGACGCTTTGGAAAGGTGCTTGCAATATCATGTAGATTTACTCAGCGAGCAGCTGAATAATTGGAGCAGAAGAGCATTAACCAAGGCCATCCTTATCCTTTCTGGTGCATTATTGAAACAAAATAAAACCCATTTTCAAGGGGCTGGTGTAACAAAATACTTGGTTGTTAAGAGAATTTCTAGCATTTGATCCAAGTAAATAAATTATTGTTCCTGAGGATCAAGTGGCACATTCTCAGCAGCAATGGGAGGGCTCCCGTGTCCGTCTTAACACACCAGCACATCCAGTAACTGAGAAGTAACTACTTCAGAGATTCCCTTGCTGAAAGCTTTCAAATAGGAAACCAAATTCATTTCCAGTCCCACCCACCACTGTTCTCCCAACCTCAGTTGCTAAGGCATTTACAGTTGGGTTCATCAAATTACCACCAGTGATGCCTGCAGCTTCCTCAGAGAATGGCCAACCCATGCCAGCCTTTGCACAGTCCTGCAAGGGCTCAATGGAGGAAGGAACCAGAAATCCCAACACATGGACCACCTCCACTGGGCACCTGCCCATTTCACACCACTTCCCCTCTCTGCACATCACCTCTGCCGATAAACAGGGGCATTTGTTCTCGGGATGTGCCCACCAACAGTCTCCACATAGAACATTTCCATCATCAGAATGATCAAAGCTTTTGTACTGCATCATCCTTGCCAAAGACATTATGGTATAAGCTTCATCAAGAGAAGCTTCATCTCCAGTTGCCCAGAGAAGCAGTAGATGCTCCATCCCTGGAGACATTTAAGGCCAGGCTGATGTGGTTCTGGGCAACCTGATCCAGTTGAAGATGTCACTGCTCATTTGCAGGGGGTTGGACTGGATGACTTTGAAGGCCCCTTCCAACCCAAACTATCCTATGATTCTAAGGGGAAGACAGGCCTGGATACTACTGCTGTAGCAGCAAGAACTCAAAGTCATCAGCAGGTTTTGAAGAAAAAAGGTTCTGATGGGCTTTGGAGAACACCCACAACTGGGGTGATGTTTGTACCATTTTATCATGCAAACCACAGCACTGCAAACTCATCTCAGTCCTTGAAAATTTAATGTCTACAACAGTCGTTTTACTTGTTGGATCAGATAACACTACAAAATTATGATAAAAAACTCCATGATGTGAACAATTCCTATCACAATCTCAAAACCCCCTCAGGATGGACCCGTGGCTGTGGGCAGTAATGGCAGTGACACAGTCTGTCACGTCCCCAAAGAACCTGCACCTTCCACAGACAGAACAGGAGAAGCAGCAAGGGAATCAACCAAGGTCACACAAATGGATTGCAGCAAGCTGTGTAGTAGGAGTAAAGCAATACATTTGGAAGTCAATTAATGCACAGAACACACAGTACAACCATGCAACAACCCCCTGCAAAGCATCTGATGCTTGTAAAATACTTTGCTCAGTCAAAAGTTTGGAGGAGGGAGAAGAATTTGTTAATTTTGGTTGTTTCACGCTGCCTGCTTAATATCAATGGATTTCGCCTGTGTCTGTTCTAGTGTTGGACCGAGAGTGTAACAGAGATTTAATTGGCAGGAATCCCACAGCAGCCTCTGCCAGGAGCAGCTGCTCCCTGTCTGGGAGAAAAGCCATTCTTCTTCCCAGAGTGCTACAGTCTTGGGATGTAAAAGACTCCGAAACCCACACGGTGCATTCCTTACCTTCCTGTTACTTTCCAATAGTGTTTTTTTATAGTATGGAAGAAGAAACTCACTACTGCAATTACTGCATTTAATACTATGTAATGGCTGAACAAGCCTGTCAGCTACCGGGAAGAGGGAAAAGGCAAAGTATAGCATAATTGCATTAAAGTGAAAAACACGAGTAACTACTCATTTTAAAAAGGACCAGAAATAAAAGGCAACATAGCGTGAATTAGAGAGAAAATAAATAAGTTTATGGCATGCTGAAGATCTGGCATCTTTCAGCAAAATCTTGGAAGCCAATTCATAGAACCCCAGACTGGTTTGGGTGGGAAGGACCTTAAAGCTCATCCAGCTCCAACCCCTGCCACGGGCAGGGACCCCTTCCACTGGAGCAGCTTGCTCCAAGCCCCTCTATCCAACCTGGCCTTCAACACTGCCAGGGATGGGGCAGCCACAGCTTCTCTGGGCACCCTGGGCCAGCGCCTCAGCACCCTCCCAGGGAAGAGCTTGTGCCTAAGAGCTCAGCTCAGTCTCCCCTTGGGCAGGTTAAAGCCATTCCCCTTGGCCTGTCCCTACAGGCCCTTTTTTGAGAGAGCATCCTCCTCCCGGTCACCTTTGCTTGCCACAGNGCTCAGTCTCCCCTTGGGCAGGTTAAAGCCATTCCCCTTGGCCTGTCCCTACAGGCCCTTTTTTGAGAGAGCATCCTCCTCCCGGTCACCTTTGCTTGCCACAGTCAGGACAATAAAGGGGGAATAAAGAGCAGGGGGAGTTGAAAGCATGCACTTCACAGGGCACGTAAAGGGGATAAACAGGGCTCATGGACTGAGTTAGTAGGTCAGGGACAAGACCCCTCTGGAGCTGTGACTCCTCTGCAGGGAACTGGAGAGGTGCTGCATTGCAGCACCAACATCCGCTGCAAGTGTAGTCCCTGCGCTTTGCATTTTGATAACCTGGGAGCCCAAGGTCTTACAGCTTTTTAAGCACCAGCATCCCTGGTCAAAGAGCCCCTGTCTGACAGGGGCACGCTGAGCTCCCAGCCTGAGGGCAGGAATAAGGAAACTGGGAAAAAACAGCAGTAAAGGCTTTGGAGAAGCAGCAGGGATGCCCCTCAGCAGTGCTGAGAGCAGCCATGCAGCACAGCCCTTCATGTGCTCCTTACTCCAGCCTGCAGAAGCCAAAAGTCAAGTCTCAGACTCTGGAATTCAGGCATGATGATGACTGCTGGCACCCAGAAAGACTGGAGCAAACATGCTTCACCTTCACAAAAGAGAACAGCAGGAGCGGCAGGAACGTGCCCCATTCCCATTTGCTTTGCTTGGTTCTGGGCACCAGGACGGGCAGCAAGATTTGCCACCACAGGAAGAGCTTATGCTTCAGTGTTTTGCTTACAGGACCCATGTGCATGTCAGCTAAAAAGGGAGCTATTCTGATTACAGTTGAGTCTTTGACCTTAGCTTTATGCAACTGAAAATACCGGTATCTCTAATACATGCAACAGATCCCCCAAACACCATCAGATTATGACAGATAACATAATACCTCTGTTTACCTTGTGGCTTTAAAGATATTATGTGTGGGACCTTCTGCAATCACAAATCAGACTCCAAGAGCTGAAGCTTTCAAAAGCATCTCCAGATTCACAGCACATAATTACGATACCAAAAGACAGACAGTGCTGAACCTTTTACTTCTGCTCTTACACAAACGTGGAGCTCAGACATGACACAACTTTTCTTCTCCCTCATCATGCTTTACACAGCTCCTCTACACCTTAGCACATGTCTGATCTTTTCAGCTGAACTCTCAAATGCCAACATTCATTTACCTGATAATTAACATCATTATGACACTTTTCTCATCTTCCTGCTTTTCTGTGCCTTGATGCTTCCTGTCAAGGGGCTGTTTGCACTTCCAGGGTTTTAAAGCAGCAGTAAGAAATTGTTCTTTCACACCAACAGCTAATGCACATTGCAGAGATAACTCCTGAGGAGGCAGTGACCTCGAGCGCTGCTGGAAGCGCGCTGACAACACGCTCACCGTTACATTAATGGCAACTCATGTGGAGTTTTCCACTTCCGTTAATTTTCCTGTGTTGTCCTTTTTTCCCCATCATTCCTTCCAGCAGGTTCTCACCTGCCACGGCAAATTGGAACCAATTTCATACCTTAATCAACACTCATTAAGTAACAAGCAGAGAGGAAAGGGCTGAGATGCGCAAGCCGTTCCAGTGGACAAAGACTGTGAGGGGTTTCTGTCTTTTATTTCTTTTCATTGGAATGTCAGAAAGCAGAGAAACAGCGTTAAAAGTTCTGTACACTCTTTATAGGTTCTGCTTTTCGCTTTGAATCCAAACAGGTCCGTGACAAAGGTTTTCTTCTGCCAGGACTGGTGGCAAAATCCTTTCTTCATGATTAGCTGCCTGCAGTCTCAGGATGCATTCCTAACTCTGCACTGACTGCATAATGGCAGTAAGCAGGTATCCCAAAGCAGCCAAGGCCTTGTTCAGGTGCAGTGAAGAAAATGGACAAAGCCTCATGTTAACGAACTAGTTCAGGAGGCCTTTAGGTATATTTGTATTATAAAACAAGCACCACCACCCCAGCCATTGTGCATTCTCCTGACTGACACCATTTTACACAAGGAGGCACAGCAAACACTCAGCACCAATGCACGGGGTTAATTTCCACATCTCCACCACCATGGTGCAGGAGCATCAACCCGTCACTTCCAGCACACAAACCGCTGGCAGCAGACAGAACCAGGGAACCTGGAGGTGCTGAAACTGCTCTCCAGTACTGCACGGTACTCTTGGTCCTCACTCCCCTTTCCCCCGACTTTAAAATGCGCGATTCAAATTTCATGTATTAATTGCATTAACAGTTTTCAATTAAAGTGTTCTATCCACACGGACTCTCTGCATGGGCTGCGGGTCTGTCGCAGGCACTTCCAGGCTCACATTCATCAGGTTTTGCTCCCATTTCTTACCTGGGTAATTCCAATTACTGACATTTGTACGAAGTAATATTTTAAACACATTTTATTAATCTGATCTTTGGCCTTAGAATTCATTATCCATATAACCACAGAGCCAACAGCCTGCTGGTGCAAACACACAGGCACAGCAGGCTCCTGTGGGGCTGCAACCATGTCCTGATGGCCAAATTCCTCAGCACTCAGCAATCATCCCAAGTTGGGGTTTGCTGCCCACAGATGATTCGGCTCCTAACAATTACTATTCCACCCAATAAAACCTCTGGTGGAGAGGAAGTTACAGTAATAAAGCTACTTCATTAATAGGGCACTTGCCCACAGGTGCCCCATGGAACTGGCAGCTCATTAAACCCCACCACACTCTCCATGATGGAGAAGAAATAAGATAGATGCCCACGTCCCCACCCCACACTGACCTGTGTTTACTCCAGCACTCCAACCCCAGATTTAACTGGACAGAACTGGCCTATTTTGATGAATTATGTAGGTAATTCGGGGACATGAGCAAACATTCTACTGAGTTCAGATTAATGGCCTCAATTCAAAGTGAATTCTATAAATGACCTAAACCAAGTGGGACACAAACTGTCTCATGTGTATCTTAACACAATGCACTCCTTAAGCCAATTTTACTGAATATCATCAATTCCACATTTAAATGAAATTCCTGGGGAAGAACTGCAAAGAACACAGATAAACGAGGCTAAATAAACCAAATCAGGGAAAGAGCAAAAGAGTTTTATTTGTAGCTCCTGAACTCTGGGAATTGGGGAATCTGAAAAGTCTCTTAGGCTGAATTATTGAGATAATAAAGCACCTGCTGGAGAGATCTCTGAATGCTTTAATGAAATTATTTCATTGCCCCAGAATAATCACAAATGCAGGTTCTCTTTTGAGAGCAAAAGAAACAACGCAAAGGGAAGCAGGAGAGATAAATGGAATGCAAATCAGCCTCTCCACTCAGAGGCAGCAGAAAAGAGCCATGACACGAGAGGAACGTGCCTCATGGCACTGCGAACAGGCTGACTCTGCTCCAATTTTATTTACTATTGCAGGGTCACTTGAAAACAACCAAGAGTAAATACAGAAGGGGAACAGAAACAAATTACCATCACATTGAAGCGTTTTGTCTAGGCTCGATTTTGCCACAGGCTCCTACGTGGAGAGAATGGTTTAGGTTGAAGAGATCTTAAAGTTCACTCCAGTTCTCCTGCCATAGGCAGGGACACCTTCCACTAGAGCAGGTTGCTCCAAGCCCCTTTATCCAATCTGGCCTTGAACACTGCCAGGGATGAGGCACAGCCTGACAAATCACCTGCCCCTAATCCAACATCATTAAGCAATTACAGAAGTCCTACTAGCTGCAATGGAATTATGCACTTAGAAAGTTATCCATGTGGAATACAGGGATGGCTCCCTACTTCCAGCCTTCTATTCCCCCACCTTTACCTTTCAGAAAGACAAGTCCTACAGAAGTAGGACCTGTTTCATAATTTAATACTTACGCAATCCACTACATATGAATATTTAACACTACTGGGAACTTCAATAAATCACCTTGTACTTACAACCAATGGTCAAAATTTCTATTTGTTTTATTCATAGTCCTGTTCCCAGTCACAAGCATTGCGAAGCAGACAGGAAAGCTAGCCATTTCCTGGGAATAACTGATTTAACCTTTTAAAAACAAGCCAACAAGACACAGGAAGTTTGTTTCTTTCTTTTATTCTTACCTAAACCCTGCAGAACCTCATTACATTTTCATTTACTGCAATGTAATTAATGAAGGCTTTTAAACCCTCAGAACCTTTCAAATTAATGAAAAGTCCACCCAAATAAATTAGACATGTAGTCCAAGAGCTGCAGAGTTAAATAACAGTAGTTATCCTGACAGGAACCAAGAAACAGCTGTCACATACAATTATTTTTAGGGCTGCTACTGAACCATTTTCACATTATGAGCTGCCACCTCTCAGCAGCTAACAGCAGCTTCACATTTTATCATGACAAAAAATTAGAGGCAACCCGTTATCTCCTTGGGTGTTACACACATTTGTAATGCACTGTGCATTAAATGGAGCTAAACCCCAGTGCCGGGGGAAGAACGCAATCCCAGGCCAGCAGAGAGCTGCTACATCACCCCACTATGACTGCATCCTACCCCTTTGGCCAACAGAGTTAGAGGAAGGACATTTGGCTCTACCCTATTGGCCATGGGAACTTGATGTCATAAGCGCTCAATGAAGCCATCACCAGCGCTCGTCCCAGTGCACTCCAGCAGCCACTCCACCAGCTGGCAAAGCCTCCTCCTCCTCACCATCATCCTGGAAAACTAACTCCATTCCACGTGTCAGCCCACCACAGCATGGCCAACCCTGCTGATAAGCACCAAGAATTTAAGAAGGCATATCTTTTTGGTGTGCGCACCTCCATCAAGATGCTTGATGACAGAGAAGACATGAAACTGATTCCAAAGTTGATGTCAAGAATACAGAAAACCAGGAAGGGGAAAAAGAACCCTAAGAAAAAGGCAAAGCACCACAGGCCAAGGCGCTCAAAGAAAAGAGCATCAGGTGCTCTGAAAAGGGTGAGGAAAAGGCAGAGAAGGCGGCAGAAGAAACAAGTCCGCTTCAACACAGACAAGCAGGCGCTCCCTCCTTTCTTTCTCTTCATGGCAAAGAATCGCCGCAAGCTTCAGAGATTAAATCCACAGTTGACAGCGGTGGAAATGGCCAAGATGTTAGGGAAAATGTGGCACCAACAGTCAGAAAGTGACAAAGAAATATACAAAAAGCAGGCTAAGTACCTGAGGAGGAGAAAACAAAGGAGATGAGAACAGATCAGGACACGAGCCAGAGACAGCCAGGAAAGGAGCTCACAGTGGAAAACATCCATACAGGAAGGAGAAAATAAAGACTCTGATGCTCTGCTTTGCTGGTAAGACTTTGACCTTCTGCAATTCCACCTCATCACTTGTGCCGCTGCAGCTCCTTGCATAGCTTTGGTATGTTCATAAGCCTTACTGAAATAACTGCAAATATGAGATAACCACAAGGCTCAAGGCAGGGTAGTAATCCAAAACTAATATAGCTGGCTCTATACTGATGGCAACAGGAAGGCTTGTGCAGGCTACAGATGGATGTTTCCTGCTTATCCATAAAGAAAACAGCAATGAGTCTTCTCTGCCTCATTTTTTCTTTCAAATGATGAGTTAAACACATGCTCCTTCACATGAAATTCTGGTCCTAACTTAGGCAGTCCTGGAGCTTGAGACACAACAACCAATGCAGTCTTGCCCCAGGATAAAACAAGGTGTCTCAGACAAGCCCAATGCTCCCCCAGCTGGTCCAGTCCTGAGCACAGCCTCTGTCCTCTGCCCCCTGCTCGGGCACTTCTTAAATGTCTCTTTTTTTCCTGTTTTTAGCAGGAAAGATTGGCAGCAAAGAGCAGGGAAATGGATCATTCTTCCATGCTACCTTGTGCACTTTGCTCAAGGCCAGGCTGGACGGGGCTTGGAGCAACCTGCTCCAGTGGAAGGTGACCCTGCCTGTTGCAGGGGGTTGGAACTGGATGAACTTAATGTCCTTTCCAACTCCAACCATTCCATGATTTTGGACTTTGTTAGGGTCTTAGCACCGTCTACTGCAGCACTGGGAGATGGAGTCAGCAGTTGGCAGATCCCACTACTGGAAACTTAAAACCCCAGGGCACAGCCCTAGTAAGCCAGGAGTATGAATGCAGACTATAGTGAGTAAAAAACTAATACTCTGCTATGACTTGGTGGCAGAATGTTTAAGTGAGCAGGGACAAGAAATATCACTTTAATGGTTCTCATGGCTGCACGGCCGCTAACAGCTTGACAGTATCTATCAATTAAAATCTATTCCCAGCAGCACCAGTGATGGCCACAGCAGACTCTGCAGCTATTTTTGGCACATTACAAATATGAAGTGGTTAACAAAGATGCATCAAAAAGGCCCAAGATATTACCCATCCAATTATACTTTTAATGGAATCTTTGTGTCTTCCATCTCTCAACTTGCTAAACAACTGGCATTCAGGCAAAATCATGCTCTGTGAAGCTGGCACACAGGTTCCACTCAATTTAGCACATCACAGTCTGTTTGTGAGTAATGTCTTCAAATACCTGCAGCACTGCCTCAAAACACACCCTGCTTTGCAAACACGCACTCCAACCAACTCCCAGTATGGCCATTCCCACCAGCCTCTTCAGCTGACATGCAGCCTGTGAGACTGAGGGACGACCCTGGCTGCCAGCTCAGAATATACACAACATTCCAGTTACCTGCACTGGGAAATCTCTTACTGAGAGGAAACAGGAGGGCCTGGAAAAGAGGACGCTTGAAACTGGTGGAAGTTTTTACTTGCATCTGTTTTCACATTAATGACATATAGACTATAGATGAAAATAACTGTTGGAGCTAAGTATTAATAATGATAAAGAACTCTTACACTAACAGGGAGAAAGCTATAGGCTTTGAAGAGCCTGTGAGCAAGTGATGGAGAAAGAGGGGTACACGAATAATGTGACTATTATGGGGGGAACATATCCTGGAGGCCTGCGGTAGGTTCACTCACCTGCTTTCCACACTGCAGTGAAAGCATGCAATGAAACTCTAGGGGAAGCTCATGGTTCCTTTTAGTATTGGAACAATTTAGGCTCACTACGAGTCTTTGCACACTTTTCATGTACTCAAAACCGATGTTAATGATGTTATAACAGACCTGGTAATGTAATTGTTATTGTAATGCTGCCTGTGTTGTCACTGCTAAGGGAACAATGAGTCAAGAACACCTTGTAATTCCTGTGGGAGAAAATGAGCTAGACTGTCTTCCCTGCAAGAAAGCTGAATGAGCCCATCAATAGATCCATCTGGACAGGCTTTGCTTTCCCTGCCATCTCCATGCGGGGGCTCCACAGGGGCTGAGCCAGAATCCTTCAGTCTTTCGCCACAGCCTCCAGAAATCCACTTCCCTGTGCTCTGGCCAGGGGCGCACACACACATCTGTCACCACAGCAGCACTTGCTCATGTTGGTCACAGACATTACATACCTGGGTCAGACTTCAGAGTCTGCATAAACGACCCTGAAAGCCAAAAATCCTCACACTCCACTCACCATTTACTTACTTATTTATCTAGGCAAACAAAACCCATGCAATCTGAGCCCAGAAGCAAAACTATCAGTAAGGAGACGTGGATGCTACACTGGTAATCCTACTACCATCAAGAGAAGCCCATCTCTGTAGATATTCCCTCTTGTTAACTGGGAACAATGGCACTTCATCCTATCTCCTCATTTAGTCTCCATTCTCCTACGCTAGCAATTTTCTCCTGTGAGTGTAGGAGACATAGTCCAACAGCTCTCAACAGCAGTGGAAGCACTAGAGTATTTCTCAATAGCAAACTCCTTTAATAGATGTTTGCTGCAGTAA
>NDXB01003152.1:0-16561 GCA_002631895.1 Agapornis roseicollis
AGAGAAGGCTCAGGGGGACCTTATTGCTCTCTACAACTGCCTGAAAGGAGGATGGAGCCAGGAAGTGACTGCTCTCTGCTCCCAAGAACAAGTGACAGGACAAGAGGAAACAGCCTCAAGCTGTGCCAGGAAAGGTTTAGACTGGAGATTAGGAACTCAGGCATTGGAACAGGCTGGCGAGGGCAGTGGTGGAGTCACCATCCCTGGAAGTGTTCACACACTGAGGCCCTCAGTGCCATGGTTCAGTGGTGGCCTTGGCAGCGCTGGGGCTTGATCATCAAGTTGGACTTGATGATCTTAAAGCTCTTTTCCAATCCCGATGATTCTATGATTCTGTGTTTCAGCTAACTGAAAGTTTCTGTAGNGAGGCCCTCAGTGCCATGGTTCAGTGGTGGCCTTGGCAGTGCTGGGGAATGGTTGGACTTGGTGATCTTAAAGGACATTTCCAACCTAGTTCATTCTATGATTCTATGCCCTCCAGCTTTCTGCTGTATTCATTGAGTCCCTCCATGAAGCTCAGCCAGTGTGTTGTAACAATGTTTTGAAGTTATTTATACCACTTCTTGGCAATTCAGACCAACCCTGTTTTTACTGAAACTGTTAAGACAAGCATCATCTGGTTCTGATTGCAAAGTGTCTTCCCTGAATCCAAGTTTTGCTTTATGTACACCAATGTAAAGTTATTCAAGTCAGTGGTGACACAAGAGTGTGACCATCCTCCCGAGGACAATGTCCTCCTGAGATCAGTTAACTTCTGCTTCAGATACTGATTTGTCATAAGCACCCAGAGATAAAAAATCCCAGAGATTCCAAAGCCAGTGTTTCTAAACACTTGGAGAAGGTGGGCCCTTTTGGAAACATCTGTTTTGATGCAGCCCCCTGAGTCAGCAGCCATTCCATGCCCCACAGGGCAGGAGGAGAGTAAGACTCAGCTGTAATTTTGGTTTTAGGGATAAATGCTCACTCCCCTTCTCTGGAGGAACTGAGCTGCTGCCAGCAATTAAGGCACTGCAAAGCAATTCCTCATTCCCAAGAGAGAGTAACCTCTTGCCACCCATAATTAAAGCTCCTCCTGTGGCTGTGGTTTTGCTGGCAAAACCCTCCAGTGGCACTGCTCCTCATCCGTCGCTCACGGGCTGCAACCACTCCCTCAGCTACACCAGTACAGCTATGGATGCATCTGTGTGATGAACTGGAGCAGGGAATAACTCCAGCTTACAAATAGCCTGGCAGAGAAACACTCAGGTTTTTTTGTGTGCCTTCCTTCAAATTGGATCAAATTCCTGATCCACTTCACAGCACAGCCACAGACCAACACAGGCCAGGAGAACTGAGGGGCCCATGCACTGCAGGAGGGAAAGACAAAACAAGCAAGAGGGAAAGGCTGGAAAAGGAATTCCAGAAGCCAGAATTGGTGCTGAAGACTTAATCTCGTGAAACCACAGCCTCACTCTTCCAGCCAGGAAAAAGTCAGCAGCTGCTGACCAGCGCTGTTGTTTCTAACACTTCAGAGCTCCCTTTGAACTCTCTTTGGCCCTGGGGGGGGATTATAGCCCACAGTCAGGGAAACTCTGCCCTAGGCTGGCCACTCCATCTTAATGTGTTGGGACCAGTTTTCCAAGGAACAGAAATTTCCCTAGCTGTTGGCACACAAAACCTGTCTGCTGGGGAATGTGCCTCTTTCCACCCAGCAGGGTGAGAAATCCTAGGAATTCCGATGGAGAAAAATGTAAGAGGTCATATACAGCTCTGGTTAGAAAATCCTCTTCCCCAACAACATGTGTTGACAACAAGAGCTCCAAAAGTATTTTATTTGGAAGATGGATAGCAAAAATTGGTTTTCAAATGCAATGTAATGGCAAACTGTTGCACTGATAGCAATAG
The DNA here is from genome assembly GCA_002631895.1 of Agapornis roseicollis. Taxonomy (NCBI): domain Eukaryota; kingdom Metazoa; phylum Chordata; class Aves; order Psittaciformes; family Psittacidae; genus Agapornis; species Agapornis roseicollis. The sequence goes on from NDXB01003152.1 coordinate 1,885, forward strand.
ATAATTTCTTAAGAGAACTTCTGATTTTAAAAGTGTTGGCCATATTTAAACCACCACTGAAAATGAGAGGTTTTGCTTTGAACTGTTTGCCTGAAATGTACAAAACCTTCCTGAGATTCATAGCAAAACCGGAATGATTTGTGATTCGTAAGTAAAGCATGAGTTTCTTGGTTTTATTTTAGAGCATAAATGCAAAGATCTGTGTCTGAACAAGGAGCTAAACAAATGTTTGCGTTCTTTGGAGCAGAGATTTCATCCACTTTGAAACCTGAATACTGCTTTCCTGAAAGAAAACAGACTGCTGCAGGACAGAGCCTCCAATCATCGATAGGAATATTCATACACATCTCATTGCTGGGGCAAAGAGTCAGGCAAAAATGAATGACAGATTCTTGGAAATACTTGCATATTTTACAGAAGAAATTAAAGCCATGCTGTCTAAAGAACGTTCTTTGACAATATTCTTCCTTTCTGCCACCCTATGTTCTTTTATTTCTTTTGTTATTCAGTGTTCGTGTTACGGATGGATGTTTAAGTGTGTCCATAATACTAAGCAAATGTTTCAGTGCTATTGGCTTTAAAGTTCTAAAGTTAAGAGCATGCTTTAGTGGTTCCCTGGACAGAGTTTATACCTTCTTCTCTTTTTTTTTTCCCTTTTCTAGACCCATGACCTTTAGCTAGAAGCTTTTTGAGACTTTATGTTACAACAGCACCGATCTTGATTTAGACCTGTAGTCTATAAAACAAAGAGGGTCAGATTATTCAAATGTTGTCCTCTCCAGTATGGTCCATTATTCAGTACAAGTTGATGCAAAACCCCACAGAACAGTCAATTCTCCTAAATGAATTTCACATATTTTCCAAAGAAGCATCATCAGTAATTTGGCCTCACAGATTTTCTCTTTCTCTGGGCATTCGGCTTCTTAAAATGAGCATTTTATTTCATTTTTCACCAGTAACATCTGAGAATATAGTTATACTCAAATTGGATGGCATTGGATCCCATTCAAAGTGACCAGAATTCATCTGGGCTGTGCTTAGTGTTAAAATAACAAGGCATCTACCCCAAAAGAGAAACTGAGATTTGGCCACTTTTATTTTAGGCAATGCCTGAAAGGTAATAGTTTATAAAGGAAAGGCACAGCATCTCTCCAAGGACTCCAGCAAGCACTCTGTTCTCTTCCAGTGATCTATGAACCACAGCTTGGAAACAGAGCCAGGAGACAGTAGAGTGGTATGGTTAGGGTTCCATCCTACTCCGGTTGAGGGGGAAATGTACCATTAGATTAGACTGATGCTGCTTTTAGTAGTTAATTTACTAAGCAAATTTACCTTTACATCTACTTCCTTTTCCCTTTGGTTTTTCCTTTTTTTTCTTTTCTTTTCCTCTCAAGCTCTCTCTCTGTGAGAAAAGATGTGAGATCTCTAGTGAGGAGAAAAGAGAATCTGTTAAATACCTCATTACCTCTGTGGTCTCTGTTGATTTAGACTTCCAGTAAGAGAAATGGAGTTCAGTTCATCTGTCTGAACTGACACTGCAGATAACCCCGGCACATCCATCTCAAATTGTCAGCTCAAGACAAATTACCTTCTCTCCAGGATACTCTCTTTCACTGATTACCTACTACTCAAATTAAATGCCATCTGACTTCTGAGAGTCTTTTGTTTGTCAGATTCCAATGGATTATGCAAAAATGATGGGAGGAAAATCTAGTGTGTTTGAAGTCTTGGGAATAGAGTGCACAGGCCCTGCTTCCTCATCCAGCTTTGGTGGAAGAGCTCAGGATTTTCTTAATCTGCTTGCTACCCCACAGCCTAGTAACCTTTACTGTCAATAAGAAAGATAAAACCTAAAAGCCTCCTGAATAATGCCCTAAAGCAAGAAGATACTGTGAAATCCCAATGTTTGGTGACAAATATTTCACACAACTAAATCTGAGCCAGAGTTTGGAATGAAGTGCTGGGTTTAGGTCATTTAAATATTTTTCTTAATTCCTTTATTTTAATGTGAGAGAAAAAAAAACCTGTCAAGAAATACTTCAAAGGTGGAACTCGTAATTGCAATCGTGTTTACCTAAACTTTTCTCTTCAAGACTTTTGGACTTTTTACTTCATTAAACTGCGATTGTTTGGCCAAATACTTTCCATGTATTCACCTCAGGCTGTTTTATGTGGGCTTTTTGTAGAAACTTTCCCATTTTCCTCAACAAGATAAGAGGAAAAAAACTCCAACACAACATTTAGATGGTTTGCAGAAAAGCACTTTCAAGAAAGCCATGCTTGAGAGAAAGGATTTAAATTAGAACAGATCAAGGGCTGCCTCTTTCTTGCTGTTGAGAGTTTGCCCAGAATTAACTAACCTACAAACCGCTGAGGGCTTAGAGTCTGCCCTATACTCTGGCAACACAACAAGAAATACATGTGTGAAGACTTCAGATATTTAACAGGTCCTGAGCATGTCGTGAGCACTGTCCTGACACGGGTAGTAGAGGCTCAAGAGCCTCCAATCTGACACTGCCAGAGGGACTAAAAGCCCTCTGTCCTGATTCAGTAGCTGCTCAGGAGCTTCCATGCAGCTGTGGGCTGCTGTGGTGCTGGGTGTTGGAGGAGAGACATGGCAAGGTCTTTCTCTGCTCCAGCAGCCCCCAGGCAGAGGCCTGTCAGGAGGACAAGTGAATGCTCCTCAGCAAAGCCCTTTGGAGCTGGGCCCTCAAAGTGCAGAGCCGTAGCGGATGGTTTTACGTGGAAGGCTATAACGCAAAGCCAAGCAGTTTGGAAGAGCAGAACTTCTCAAGCGAGGCACGCACAGTGGTCATCGATTTTGGAAGTAAATCTCCTGGTGAAGCTGCACTCCAAGTAAAGCAAAGGAAGTAAAAGTATCCCAAATAAAAGTAAAGGATGCTGGAGAGGACTCTTCACAAGGGACTCTAGTGATAGGACAAGGGGTGATGGGTTTAAATTTGAACAGGGGAAGCTCAGGTTAGAGATAGGGAAGAAATTCTTCCCTGTGAGCGTGGTGAGACCGTGGCACAGGTTGCTCAGAGAAGTGGTAACTGCTCCATCCCTGTCAGCGTTCAAGGCCAGGTTATATTGGTCATGGGCAACATGGTGTATTGTAAGGTGTTCCTGCTCGTGCCAGGGGGTTGGAACTAGATGAGTTCTAGATGGAACTAGACGAGTTTAAGGTCCTTTCCAACCCAAACCAGTCTGTGATTCTATGATTCTGAGATGTTGCAACATCTGCGCATTAGTCTGCAGGAGGCAAGTCTGTGTTCACTTACATGTTTACAGGCATTTATGTTATAGCCTGTGTAGTTTAGATATAAGGCTTATACTCATTTTCATACATATAATGTATGAATAACAATAAATGTATACATATGCATACACATAATAATGAAATTTATATTTACACTTGAAAATATGTTAGAGCTGGTGTCATTCTTTGCACATTTCAGGATTAACCTCAATACAAATGCAATATGTTGCTAGAATTTTCCAGTTACAGCAAGGGCTTGCCCTTACTGCTCGCCACAGGAACTCTGGCTCTTACAAATACATCAGATGTAGTGTTAGGAAGGTCAGCAAAGATATAGACTGTGGGGATATTGGTGGGTAAGACTGCATCCTACAGTGATTCTTCCTGAATTCACAAGTAAATGTTCTCTCCATCAACTGCAGCTAAAATGCTACTACTAATGTAGTATTTTAGAGCTACATTAATGCCTTAGACTACCAACATTTAGATTCCATGAAATATTACTTACTAACACTGTTTGATGGGTAGCTCACTGATACCGATATCCAGCCTGCCAGCTCCTGTGAAGACATTGAGAATTTGACCAAATTAAGGAGTGAAATGTAAGTTCTGTGATACAAATCCTCTGGTTTTGAGAAAGAACAGGGTTTGAAATGATATTAAACTGCACAGGCCATTTCTGTACAAAGAAGCTCATCATAAGACAATCTCCAATTTAGCAGATACTATCTTCTGGTAGAGATAACTTAGAGTGCCTAACACTGATAGATTGAAGGTGAAAATGAACCATTTTAGTTCTGAAGTTACTACAGAGAAGCAATCTTTGCTAATAAACTGCTTACAGAAGGACCAGATTCAGGCAGTGAACTCCCACCTTTAGGGTTTTTTTTTATGCTATGCTTAAATGTTTTCCTTAAATATAGCTTTGAAGATTTCCACTTTGTTAGCGAATGAAAGCTCCTGTTGGTGACATCTCTGGAGATGGGACAGTGATTAATAGTCACACGTTGTTCCTGCCAAACTGATAGAGCCTCAGACAACTGGGGAGAAGAAGGATGGCTCTGCAGAGGGCATGGAGGATTTAATTTCACATAAATACAGCAGCAACACCGACAAGAACTCGCATCACCCTACTCTAGCTCCAGTGTGTTTCTCCCCTACTCCCGCAGCACACTCCAGCACCCTTGTGCTCTTCTTCTGGTTTCATGAATTCCTTTCTGCTTAGTGGCACAGCTTGGAGAGGATGGACAGACAGCATCTTCACCCAAAGCAGTGCATTGTTCATTGGCCAGAGAGCTCTCATGGGAGGTAGGACATGAGCCCTGAGTCCCCTGAGGCAGAGGAAAAAACTGAACCCTGACCTCCGCTATACAGAGATCAATGGTCATGGGGCCTCTGCATGTCCCATGTCATGGATTTCCCAGGGCTGCTTGCCTTTGGTTGTCTAGCCTCCTGCTAACCCAGTCCTCCCAAACAGACCCTTTGCATTCAGTCTCACACTTCTGGCTCCCTTCTGGCCACTGAGAGCTGACATTCTTGGTGTCCCTTCTGAGTGTCTGTATGTTAGGTAAGAAAATGCAGTAACAAGCCTCCTTGGCATCCTGCTTGTGCACTCCTACTGGCAGAAAAGGAGGGAGAGAAACACACATTCATCTTTGATTTGCCTTGCTTTAAGTGCAGACCTCTTTGTCCTTCTCCAGATCCAGTCACCTCCTTCCCATCTTGGTCATCTTTGCTCCTGGAAATACCATTTTCCTGTCAGAGAGGATCGCCTTCATTGAATGTTTCTCGTATGGGCAGTGGTGCATGGAGATGGAAAATCACCAGAAGCTGACATTCTACCCTGATAATACTGTTCACCATTTCATTTAATGAGTGCCTGGGTCATGGGCCATCATTAACTTAAAATGCTTCCCCAGTCCATAGTTCAGTCTTTCTGTTGTTTACAAGTGGAGTTTGGGGCTCCCGCTGCAACTCCCTCCTGAAACTCACACCACCAGTGATGGAGCAGGGAGGCTCTTCTGTGGCTGGATGGTAGCAGTGGTCCCCACTCCTCCTCTACTGGCTTTGATGGGTTAGATGCTACAGTGTGAGATCCCTGCTGTTAGAGAGCAAAGGAGGAGGTTTTGTGCTTTGTGGAGCAGGCTTTGAGCTGCTCAGGGCTGCCAGGAGTGAGGTGGTTGTGCTGTGCAGAAGCACAGGATTTTAGGTCAAAAAAGACTTTTAAATAAAAACTGCCTCTGGACACAGTGTCTCTAGAACATAGGCACTTCTGGGGTTAGTATTGGTTAGCCTGGAATCCTGAGGATCACATTTTACATGTAGGTGCCCAAATGCCACCAGCTCCTACGTCTCCAGGCATAGAAGATAATGCCTCCTTCCCTTCATTTCTTCCTTGCCTCATTTATTTAGATTGCAGGATCCGTGGGGCAGAGAGAACTCTGAATAGTATTAACATATTCAGTGTATAGGCCTGCAAAGAGTAGAGATTATTTTTTTGTCTCCTTGGGTTTTCCAAATGTGAGTAATTTCTAAAGCATTCCATATGATAGAACCCTTTCAGTGTATGCATATAAAGGAGAAGAATGTCAGCAGGAGTATTTAAGGGTTCTCTGGCTATGTATAAATATGGAAAGGGAACAGGCTAGGAGAGTGGCTGAAGCACTGGAATTTACCTGCCCCTCCTTGTATACCTTCAGCATGTTCCTGGATATGATTTTGGAGAACAGGACAAGAGTGAATGGCTTTAAGCTGATAGATAGGAGATTGAAATTAGTGTTCAAGGCCAGGTTGGATGGGGTTTGGAGCAGCCTGATCTAGTGGAAGGCATCCCTGCCCATGACAGAGGGTTAGAACTGAATGAGCTTTGAGGTCTTGTCCAACCCAAACCAGTCTGGGGTTCTATGATCATTACAGAAACGTGAAAGCGGGCACCCAGCACCTGGTAGTTATTCATAGCTCCACTTCCTCCTTTTGGCCCTTTGCCCGTCAGGCCAAGAAAAACACAAAACTGAACAACCCCACTAAAATGAATGGTAGTTGTGGGTGCTGTGCACATCTCAGGATCAGATCTGCTTTCGTTCACACTATTCCCCCCTCAATTAGGCTTAAATATGAATCTCAGTTGTGCAGAGGGCATCTGGACTGAGCTCAGAGGGCCCAGCAGAATTCTGTCTGGCCAGGGCAGGCTGTGCCTCAAAGACTTTAGCAGATGTGCGCTCTTCCTTTCACAGAAGGGCTCTGTATTCTGAGTGTGACTCTTTCAGACTCAGGTGATTTCAGCCAAGCCTTCTTGTGGACCCAGCCGTGTTTGTTCAGGAGGCAGAGTTTGTAGGTGCTTACAAGGAAGGTATGGCCATGACAAAAGAAGTGATGAGAGGAAAGAAAAAGCACAAAAGGCTTTTTAAGCTAGATGCAGTAGGAAAGGATTTTCTAAGAGTCTAGATACATAATAGGGAAGAACTGGGGAAGAATAGCAACCCAAAGACATTCCATCCCATGGACCTTTCACAACTAGATAGTGATCAAGCATTCTGCAGAGAACATTCCTGCACTGGCATGAATGTGCCTAGATGACCTCAGAAACCTTTTGCTTCTTTAATTGCAATGGCTCTGTAACAATAAAAAAGGCAACAATGTTGAGCATGATAAAAGGAGCATTTGCAACTAAAAAAAAGAGTATTTCCACATTAAGAAACTCATTGGTTATCCAACCACAGTAAATATTTACAACTGCATCACCGGGAGAAAGCGCAAAGAAGATAGCAACAAAAGAGAGAGGGAAAGAGAAATAGAAGAAAGGTTTCGAAGGGAAATCTTTCCGCTGTGTATAAGCTTGCTACTAGGACAAGACAGGGATAGTATCATTGCTCATTAATATTACCAGACACTAATGAACTGTGTTGCAAACTTGAAGCTGAAATTCATGCATAGTCATCAAGAGAGAAAATGCTTGAAATTATTTTAATTGCCTTTTAAATCCAGTGGCTACTGATTCAGTGACTCTCTGATAGGCTCTATTTATTAGAAATGCTTAGAACATTGGGCCCAAGTTCTAAATAAGAGCCAGCTATTTCCATTTCTAGCAAGAAAATTATCATTATTATCATTGAGCAGCTCTGAACTGTACAGTAAAGCTTAATGTTTTTCCAGAGAAAGAGGTTTACTGTATTTATATAAAATAACAAATTACGATTTAAGTGTCAGCAAGATGTGCTTAGAGCTTGGATGTCAGCTCCACGCACTGCAGGAAATGCAGATTCATACTGTCATCCACTGTATTCAGCCCATTGATCTGCATTTCCACTTTCAGGGAATGCTACAGGGTGAGTTCCCATGCAGATTTTCCTCATATGGCTTCAGGAGTTTTTCAGTTCATTACTATTCACTCTGCAACTGTAACTGTAAAATCAAATGCAGGTCAAGAGACAGTACTGTGTAAAGCAAAGGAAACCCTTCTGTTTCCCCTAAATCTAACTTTTGCATTTAGCATCTAATATCAAAACTTATGGAGATACGCTTCTGACTTCTTAAAAATGCCTCAGAAAGGGGTTTGGGTTTGGGGTTTTTTCCCTTTCTGAATCTTTCTGAAAACTCTGCTTTTGCTCTGTGCGTGTGTCTGGTCATTTCTTTGAAACATATGAAGACTATGTCTGTGAACTCAAGCAGCTTAAGCAGCTGTTTAAAGTTAAGCATAAGGCTATGAATATTTATGCTGAAGTACTATTTCTCAGCATAACGAAATCAAAGTGCCCAAACTCAGTAGAAGGCAACTGCTTCAGTTCCAGTTTTGCTGAAAATATGAGCATTTTGTGATTCGGGAGAAAACTGAAATTTGAAAAAGCACATTTTCTTTCAGCTTTGTTGGATGAAACGGTTTTATTGCTGTACCTCATATATTTAAGGGCAGATAAATAGTCCTAAGTCTAGGATTCCCTTATCCCCAAATACGTAATTGCAGTGTAGTGAGGGAAACCCACAGCAGTGTGCATGTCAGAGTTTGTTCCTGACCCGAGTGAAGATAATCAGTAAGAACTTCCATAATATCCTTTGTTTCTTTTCATTTTGCTGACTGCTTTGTAGAATGACCACACAGATCCCAGCCTTTCCTTCCTCTGCACTCTCATCTTTCCATTTCTCCTGGCTTTCCTTAGCTTTGCTTTTCAGTATTGCTCTTCTTACACTTCTCTAGCTGCATAGGTGATTTAGCAATGAAGTCACCCGAACTCTCAGCTGCTGCCAAGCAGATGGTGTTATTGTGGCACATTGTGTGATAACTCATTTTTCCCTGATCCACTTTTCTACAGAGGGCTAACAAGGGGAATCCAGCAAACAATTCTGAAGAGGGAATCCTTCAACCACCATGTTTGCCAGCTTCAACAGCACCATATAAACCGTGCTGTCGTATTCCAATAGGATACCACAACATTTCTACATAGCAGCCATTAGTAAGAAAATTATTAATTAATGCCTCATACTAGCAGCTAACAGGACAAATCTGAGTTTGCTGTTTGTAATCAATGCATGTAATTGACGTATATAAAAAACAAGGGATTTTGATTCAGCCATGGATGCCACATAAGTGGAGAATAGATATTGCCCTAGCTATGTATCTGAAAGCGAGGAAGAGGTGTCTTGCCTAAGATTAGGCGCAAGATGTAAGAAATAAACTGAGGCAGCAGAAGCCTCTGGTCTTTTAGAAATCAGTGGGGAAAGACCTGGCCATCTGACAAAGGTCAGAAAGGTGAGCATTTGCCTAGCATTTGGGGGCGAGTTTGTTTGCTTTTGTAACCAGAACNCCTGGACTCCTCGTCTTTCTTTTAGAAATCAGTGGGGAAAGACCTGGCCATCTGACAAAGGTCAGAAAGGTGAGCATTTGCCTAGCATTTGGGGGCGAGTTTGTTTGCTTTTGTAACCAGAACTTGGCCTCAGGAACGTTCTGTCTTGCAAATATTCTGCTCTCTAGCTTGTTTATGTCCTTGAAAATTTGACCCCAACCTTTTGATTTCAATGGGAAATACCAGTTTTACAGTGGGTTTTTAATGCAAGATTTAGGAAAAATGGATCATGGTTACGTCAGGCAAGGAGGCAATAATGGCAGAGATGTAACAAAGGTCACATATTCAAAAAATCTGGGATATCAGAATACTCCAGGAAAAGAATCCATGCTGCAAATAAGCTCAGTAAATACTTTCCCAGTAGTCAGTAGATGTCAGATGAAGCAAAGGGACTGCTTGAAGCTGAACTTCAACAAAATTAGATTGTTCACTAACACAGCAATGTGAAAGATGTCGCTTGACAGTGGCAGAAGATCATGTCTGGTGGCATCACTTCATTTGGAACAAGTCACATATGAGGGGAAAAGAAAAATAATCCAGGGAAATGCAAGAGAGAACAACCTCTTTTAGGTCAATCTGACATTGTTGTCCTACTTGTGAGAAAACATTCCCAGCCAGGAATGGACTTTCTAGTCATAAGAGGGTTCATAGCCAAAATAAACAGTGAGAAGAAACGAGGGGTAATGGACAACCATGAGAGCTCTTGCCTGTTCTACAGAAAGTTTTTCCTTTCTCTCCAATGGCTTTGTACACAAAAAAAGGCATAAAAAGGCTTTTGGCATTACCTTTACTAATGCATCCAGGATCTTTCATGGAATACAAACACAGATTTAGAAAGCTGCTTTGTTAGCTGGCTTCAAAGGTTAGCATTAGCCTTAGCCTGACGTGAAAGGTTTGAGGAGATTGTTCTCAAGACCACAGGAAGATTTATCACAGTAATAGGGAGAAATATTTCAGCTAACATCATATTTTGAAACAGTATGTTGTTTTTATGAAGACTCACAGTAAAATGCAGAAGGCATCTAGTGTCTCAGGGGCTAGAATGACTTAAAAGCAGGTGCTGGCTTGTGCTAACAATGTAAGTGGAAATTAGACTTGGGGGAGTACATGTGAAAGGGACAAACACGTCATCCCCTAGGACTGTAGCCTGGAAGAAAAGAAGTCATTGGCATTCCAGAGGAGGCTAAGTTAATCAGTAACACACCTGATTAGTGTCTCAGCTTCACTCCGCAACCAGATCCATTCTCCCACTGTTCACAGCCCTTCGACCGGGCACTGAGGTAGAGAGGTGCTGCCTCTTGGCCTGAAATGTTCTTCTACATCAGGCGACAGCCCCTGCAACAAAAAGGTGAAGTTCTGGAAACGGCTGATCCTTCAGCAGCTCACGTCCACACGGGTACATCTCACTGTCAGAGATAAATGGTCATTGAAATCACCTTCCTTTTGTGCACACTCAGGGTTGCCTCAGCCTCCTTTGCCAGTTGTATGGTCCTCCCCACCTCTGGCAAAGTTCAAACTGTTGCTCATGCATGTGACCTGAGTCTAGGGCCTTTTCAAATATGCTCGGCCTCAGCAAGTCATTCAAGAACTTGTTGTGGCTCAGGAAAATGGCAATATATGCTTCTCTCTGGAAAAGCTTCTAATTGACATCCAGTTTCTCTTCCACTCCCTGTGTATTACAAACTCTCCCCGAAACCTGCAAGAAAGTGTTAAACAAACTATTGAAGTACATTGTGACTTCGGATTGCTCAGCAGGAACAACCCCTAGATCTGGAAGGAATTTCCTCTTTCCTGAGGGCTCCTGGAGTTTATATACGCCTATGAGAAGAGGAATGAAAACTTCCCTCTCCCACATCCCAAGTAATGATGAATGTTTTGTTTGTGCCCAGGGAGGGCTGCTTCAAAGCAACAAATATGTGAAGCAACTCCAAGATTCCCTCATAGAACCAGCTTCCCTGACAAGAGGTGAAAATGGAAGTGCAGTTTCAGTGCTTGATTCTAGTTTGTGAAGGAGAAGGCCAGAGTTTTGCAATCGCTGCCAAGCGCTTGCAGATCCAAAGAGAAGGGAACTTCATTTCTAGCTGGATTTGGATTGCTCTGTAACCTTTTTGCCTTTCCCAGGTACTTCCCAGCACCTTGTAGCTATTAGGCCAGCAAGGCTAAAAAAAAAAAGAAAGAGTTTAAAGGACAACAATTTAATCCTTTCCAGCGCATGTATCTGTCTCATTAAAGCATTCTCGTGGAGCGGTGTAATGATACATCAAATGGAATCCATTTCAAGGTAAAATGAGTGCTGCTGATGGCTAACACACTGCTCCCGAGGCCTGGCTTAGGCCCCAGTCCTAGTGCAGCCTAGCACTGAAGTAGATTAAATATCAACTCAGGTCACGTTCTCATGGCCCAGGCACAAGTGCCAACATTCTTCCAATTATTCAAGGCCAAAGAAAGAGCAACCTGCCTAACAGAGCTGTGACACAGCTTGATTAGATTTAGCTTAGAAGCCTGCTGAAAAGGATACTGTAGTATTTAACTCAGATGGGGAAAGGAATGGCATCCCTCTTAGAAAAAACTGGAGGGAGGAAAGGAAGAAAAAGAAGCAGAATACATTTCTCTGATGAGGGAGAGCATGTTTTACATTTAAAATGACAGTTTCTCCCTAATACAGCCGGTGTGTTCCACATGTGTAAAATGGTTTAATTATACAAGGTGGCTTCATTTGGCCTTTATTTAGACAATAGCATTTTTCAAATAAATTGCCTTTATTTAATAGATTGGATCACCTTGGGTAAAAAGGGCTGAAGCTGGCAAACAGGAGAGAAAAGCATGGACAGACACCATGGTTGCGTTCATACTGACATTTGAACCTGAAACTGTAAGAGGGATTTGGATAGGAGAACACACAACTCCAAAGATCAACTAATCAAAGTGATTCGGCTGTGACTTTAAAGCCTAGGGAGAAAGGCAACGTGTGGTCAGTGATTCAGCCCCAAGTCTCACAGCTAATCTAACCGGCCGGAATTCCAGGAGTGTAGTAACTCCAGCGTCGTACTGCACTGCTGATTTCCCACTGACCGGCAGCCAGAAGAATGCTGCTGCTCCATCTCCTGACATTCCTCAGAGGCCTGCTGCCCAAGCATGAGGCAAAGCTCAAAAGCCTCTTTATTAGGGAAAACTGATACATTTTTCCATTGAAAATTAATCTAACAAGAGAAGGAGGAAAGGCAAACGTGAAAACCAGACAAGCCAATTTTACATTCAAATTTAAAAATACTTTTGTTTCCCCCTAAACATTACATTTGGCACCATGCTCCCCCATGTCTGTCAGGGAGAATTTGGGAATGGTTTCCACCCTTTTTTTGTGGGGTATTACTGGATTCCAGTATCATAGAATCCCACACTGGCTTGGGTTGGAAGGAACCTTACAGCTCATCCAGTTCCAAACCCCTGCCATGGGCAGGGACACCTTCCACTAGACTAGGTTGCTCCAAGCCCCGTCCAACCTGGCCTTGAGCACTGCCAGGGACTGGATTACTGTGTTAATTCTTGAGATTCGTGAAGGGCAGGATGATTTTTTGGGTGCCAATTGCTATTGAAAAAGCAGCAGAATATGGACATTTCAATCAAGATACCAAGGGACTGCTTGCAATCACTTACACATATTCTTTGAGGAGATGCCAGCTGAGAAGGCAGTAAGTCATACATCTAGGAGACTACACAGAGTTTTACATGATTTAATGACTTAGGACTCTCTACACACCTAATTTGCACCTTTAGTTATATTTTTTCTTCCTATAGAGAAAGGGAATAGATTAATGTATTCCTATAAGATTGTAATTTAATGGAGAGCATATGGAAATATCCTGGAAATATCAATATCATCATTCTGGTTAAAGTAAAAAGAAGAAGGAAAAAAAAAGATCCTATTGGTATCCAAATTATTACACCAAGGCATAAACTACATGAAAATCAGGTTGAAGAGGAAATACAACGATGTGTGTGTGTGTATTTATGTATACATGCATATATGTATGTATATATAAATTTGAACACCTACATTCCAGAATCCCGCTCAATTAAATGCTGGCATGAGAAAAGTATCTGTGTAAAAGGAAAGTAATGACATTTTCAGTCAAATACTTTTTTAATCATATATGAATCTTCTTAGCCAAAAGAAGGAAGGTTTTGTGCTCAATATTCTTGAAATACTGGGTTTGTTCTGAAAATTCCAATTATCTCAAGTGTTTTCAAGACAAAACACTTCATATTTTCATTTTGTAGGAAAGTTTCACTTGGATCTTCAGTTATATTTTATTTTAAAAAAGGCAAATCAAATCTTCCAAATGAGATGTCTCATTCAGTCTGAAATGCATTTCCTCTCCCATTTCTTGCTTGTAAGCTGGTTTTACTTCCCTCCAATTCCTTCCTCTCCTTCGTCCTCTGTTTTTGGTTCTTGCAGAAAATGTAGTTGCACAGCTGTACCCATAAAGCACATATATTCAGATTTTACTACCATTATCTTGGCACAAAAATTCTATTAAAAGTAACGTTTTAGTTTTAGGTTATTCTAAATAGGTATTTAACCACCAGCAAAGGGGCAGAAATCATACAAGTTCCCTGGGTAATAAATGTCAATGTACTACCATATGAAGTTCCTTAGCATTTTTTCTGCTTGAGGACATAGCTTATCATCCTCTGACAACCTCATCCCCACGCCAGAATATGCAATGAGCTGTTTGATGGCGAACTGTACTCTATGTTGCTATACCTGAAGGCTCCTATGTGCTTTCTGAAAATATTCTGAATTTCTTTTGCATGTCACTCTTTCTCCTTCTTTTTGCCATTACAACATTCCCTCCCACCACAGGTTTTACATGTCTGAGTTGGCTTTTACCGCTCATTCAATTTTGTGATAAAATCTGATAAAGGTTTTCTTTTTAATACAACACGATTGAGAGAGTGCAAAATAGATGTCCTTGAACCTGGAGTCAAAGCCACTGCAAATAATCCTTTTAAGATCAGAGCCTAGAGGGACCTATTCTCCTTTTTTTGTCTGGAAATGGGCAAAGAAAGTTCATTCTCAGCATTCAGTATCAGTTACTTCATTTTGAGAGGGTTATTGTGACCTACATAGTTTTTAATCTCCCCTTTGCCTTTTCAGGCTTTTAAGGAGAAGCTAATTTTGGCCTTCTGACTACAGGAGGTTTTTAACGTGGGAGTCATGTGGAATGTGACACTAACTAAGCATCCACGTGAGAGAAGTAAACACCTTGCACCTCTTTGCACTGTCTGCTACAGAAAGCAGATGGGCACCTGTTTGTAAAACAGGTTCGTTTTCATGGAGGAGGCCTCTGTGCCCTCCGAAGATGAAGGGAGCCGCCTCAAGGAGACAAGCTATTTTCTCAACTTCATTCAAGCAGAAGAGCCCATGAGTCTTGACATCCTGCCACTGGCAAGATCGAACTCCCTCCCTGACCGAGGCCACTGGACTCATTTTTAACAAAAGAAACATTTCTAAAATTAATCATAGAATCACAGAATAGTTCGGGTTGGAAAGGACCTTAAGATCATCCAGTTCCAACCC
>NDXB01003154.1:0-26981 GCA_002631895.1 Agapornis roseicollis
GGGGGGGGGGCAGGAAGGAGGGGTTGAGTGGGTGAACGTGCTGCCTGGCTGGGTTGAAACTAAAACACACCCTCACAGTAAAGAACTTCTTCCTTATATCTAACCTGAACTTTTTCTGTTGTAAGTCTGAATTCATTAGCTCTTGTCCTATCATTGCAGTCCCTGATGAAGAGTCTCTCTCCAGCATCCTTGTAGTCCCCCTTCAGATACTGGAAGACTGCTATGAGGTCTCCGCAGTTTCTCATTTCCAGGCTGAACAGCTCCAGCTTTCTCAGCCTGTTTTCATAAAAGAGGTACTCCAGTCCCCTGATCATCCTCGTGGTCCTACTCTGGACTTGTTCCAACAGCTCCATGTCCTTATTTTGAGGACACCAGAACTGCACACAATATTCCAAGTGGGGTCTCACAAGAGCAAAGTAGAGAGGCAGAATCACCTCTTACAATAAGCTAGTCACACTCCTTTTGATGCAGCCCAGCATAATACATTAGATACTGATAAACATCAGATACCAATTAACAGCTTGAAATACTGCTTGATGAAACTTGTATAATAACTCTATTTCCTTGAGACCTAAGCAGGAAATTCAGGGAACTTCCACTGGTACAAAACCACTTGGGTTATTTTCCACTAGATTTCCAGACTGGGCAGTGGGGGAAGTTCCCGTTTGCTTGACAAAAGCTCCCAAGGGGACTATTTGGACTTATTATGTCATGGTAGTTTTGGAACTCTATGAATGCAAAAGCTTCATGGAAGCACAAAGTATTACCAGCATCTGAAATATTCAACTATGCACAACGTAAAGTCATTTGCCTTGGAGATATGCTTAATTTAGGGCATTGAACAACATTTTAGTAAAGTAGTGATGAATGTTAACCTCACACCACAGATCTTTGTGACTGAAGATCATGGTGCAGAGTCTGAGCTAACAACTGTCATAAGTCACCTGGACCTAGCAATACCCTCTCCTCTCTTACAGCTGCCTGGGGATCAGCACAGAGCATGACATACAGCATACGCCTTTATTGCAAACTAGGGTACCAGGAAAATTGAAGGTTTTTAGAAGGTACCACAATGGACTGGATAAGAAGAGGTTCTGCACTAAGTACCTAATGTGGGCAATAAATAGACAAGATATGATGAGTTTCCTATTTTCTGACAATGACTGATACCAGAAGGTACATAAGAAAGGTGCCTGAAATGTAGTCCTGCACAACTTCAGAATAATCCCTTCACAGAGAAAGTGCTTTGCTAGGTTCTTGGCCAGTTATTAATTGATTTGTGCTTGAAGTATATTTACACTATAAATTCTTAATGTTGATCTGATGCAGTGCTGAAATGTCCTCACCCACAAAAAAGCCCTGAACATTTGCAAATTTTCCCTAGTAGTTTGGCTTAAATGAAATCTTTTGAGTTATTTGTGTATCTTAAGTATACCCTCTTATTTACCTCATCAAATTTTCCCCATCTATAAAAGGGAGATATCACCAACTTGTCTATCTCACAGGGACTAAGGGATTAAAATACTAAGCACTGTACATTTAAGTTAGTACAAACATCTGTCCTTTATATATCCTCTCCCTAGATTTGGTATCTTTCATTCTATCCACTAAGCTTGCTTATGGTTATTTTAGAAAGAGTGAACATTTATATAGAGGAAATAACAGAAGAAACCCAGAAACACAAGGGATGTTTCAAGGCCTACAACACAAGAGCTGGGTTGGTAAATATCACAGGGACAACTCAAACATTCTTAAACATTAAGACTTTATGATAGGGAGGGCTAATTTAATTTTCTGGATTTAGAGGAGAACTTTCACACAGTTTATTCGTTTCCAAAACTCTGAACATAAGTGTTGCTGGGGGCAGGGGAGATGGGACAGAAAAGTTAACTAGTCCATGACCATTTGAAAGAAGTTTTTCCAGCTGCCTGTGCTCCAGCAACACATCTGAGTACTGATGCGTGGTACCTACGGTCTCCGTCTCTTGCTTGCCAAAACTACCACAGTTCCAATGTTAGTGTAGGAGGTGTTTGGGGATAAAATGCACTACATATGTGGAAAACCATTTCTTTGATGTTGTTTCTACTTTCCTGGCACACAGAACTTTATGAAGGCTAGTATATTAAGATGTCATTCTCGGCTCTTGGCTAGTTACAAAGGGAGCTTGCTTCCCTTAATAAAGATGTTTTCTATCCTCATCAAGATTTACCCAGAGCTCACTCCTTTATTTAAGCTCCCTACTTTATGTAGCCAAATATAAGGGCACTTCCACTTTCTGTAGTATCTTCTCAAAACTATATGTACCTTAAAACTGTCTACTCCTTGACTTTTCCAATAAAAAAAATAGCACAGCAGAGATTGATATTTGATCTTTCCCCTCAAGTTCTACAGTCCTCAAGTGCAAATAAAAATTCAAAAAGTAAAATAAAGCCTTCAATTACCTAAAAGCATATGACTGATTCAGTCATCTGCTAGTGTTAACTGCCATGTCTCATGCTCTTCTCACCTGCATCTCAATAGTTATAAAGAGTTATGTTTTAAAGCTTTCAGAACTTCCCCTCATGATATGAAAAGAGAAAAATTTGAGGATCGAGGGGGGCAGGGAGGGAAGGGAAATCAAAAATCACCCTGGAATCACCTTCACAACTATGTAAGAACTCAACTTTTACTTTGGATGAAAACATAGGCATATCCAAACATCACCTCAACTCTGAAAGAGTTCTTAGATCTCTGAGGGAAGTCACCAAACAGCTTTTACTCAGTGGATACCACTTCAAACATTTCTGAATCAGAAATATATACTCTTGTGAACTGATTCAGGAAATCTGTCTCAAGAAAAGGATGCATTCAAAGGAGGCACGGGATACTGAATTTGGAATGCATCTCCTGTTTTCTTCAAGAGAACTCTCAAAGGGTGTCTTTGACAGGACAACTCTTGGGATTACTTTGGACAGACATTCATAAGCCTGCATCGGACCACAAATTCAGTGTTGACATTGCAATAGAATTAATCCTTCTAACAGTTCTGTTCTTGAAGGGTCAGTACATCTCTTCATATGACTGAACTCCTGATCACCTTGGGTAACCTTCAAAAATGTGGTATAGCTGAAGTCAAATAAAAATTACTGAATAAGAGATCCAAGTGTATGTTCCAAAATGCTCAATCACAGTATCTTACTCACAAGACAAGCAAGTGTTGTATTAAGCCTTTTGGATCTTAGGTATACCAACATATGGATACCTTATTGTCCAATTCCAAAAAAGGGTCTTCTGTTGAACTAAACTAAAAAATTAGCTTCCTCAATGGCAAGAAACAGATGAATTCTGCTTCAGGATTATGACAATGCTTACTCAGGCCAAGAAAATCTCAAAGGAAATACAGAAGAATGTAAGCAGTTCCCAACTGTTTTTCACCAAAGGAGGCAATTGGCTGAAGACAAAGAACTTCATTATTATGTTGCATAACTCTGAGAAACAGACAGTATAAATGGACATTTTTATGTTAATTCAGCCAAGGATTCAACAGGAATGAGCAAGTTACCGGTATTTTTTTAAAGACAATAGCATATAGCCTTGGAATATAATTTAATCATCCTCCTAGAAGGAGGACAAGTCAAAGTGAAACAATTTAGGATACACACTTTCCATATCCTTACTTAGCATATTCATGTACAAAAATGCTGTTAGCCTCAGAATTATTTTGTGGTATTAAGAGTCAGGAAAAAATCTACACAGACAAAACAGTATGAAGAAAGAGATGGAAAAAGTGGTGAGGGGTGTGCTTTGCCAAAGACTCTGCACACATGAAGTAAAATATAAATGTAATACACCGTTATTTCAACTACAACTTCCTATGCTTTCTTTGTAGTTATATATAGATAGCTCTCACAGGCTTTTTATAAATGTTTAATAGTATTATTTGCTTTTACAAGCTGGGAATTTGAGATGAGGTCTTCAGCTCTGTTCAGACTTAATTGATGTGATATCGCTGTACTGCAATTTCTATCTGTTTGGCTTACACTCATACTGTCTCCTCTAAATGGAAGTTTTCCCCAAATCCCACTCCCTGGAACACTACTGGGCAGAACATGTAAGATACAGTACAACCATGATAGAAACCCCACTACACAGGAATATTACAAAACAGTAGAAAAACTGTGGGTTTGTTGGTTTTTTTAATTGCTGCAAGAACAAATAAAGTCAGTCATGCACTTGCAGCCCAGAAAGCAACCGTATCCTGGGCTGCATCAAAAGCAGCGTGACCAGCAGATCGAAGGAGGTGATCCTGCCCTTCTATTCTGCTCTCGTGAGACCTCACCTGGAGTATTGTGTGCAGTTCTGGTGTCCTCAACATAAAAAGGACATGGAACTGTTGGAACAAGTCCAGAGGAGGGTCACGAGGATGATCAGGGACTGGAGCACCTCCCATACGAAGACAGGCTGGGAAAGTTGGGACGGTTTAGCCTGGAGAAGAGAAGGCTGCGTGGTGACCTCATAGCAGCCTTCCAGCATCTGAAGGGGGCCTATAGGGATGCTGCATAGAGACTGTAGTGACAGGACAAGGGGTAATGGGTTAAAACTTAAATAGGGAAGAAATTCTTTCCTGTTAGGGTGGTGAGGCATTGGAATGGGTTGCCCAGGGAAGTTGTGAGTGCTCCATCTCTGGCAGTGTTCAAGGCCAGGTTGGACAAAGTCTTGCATGGCACGGTTTAGTGTGGGGTGTCCCTGCTTATGGCAGGGGGGTTGGAACTATATGATCTTAAGGTCCTTTCCAACCCTAACTATTCTATGATTCTATGCAACTATTCCCTCTTCAATTCTGTCTATGTAAAAGAAAGTTCAAGAAAGCAGAAATAGCAAAAGAATTTAACCACTTCCTAATCAAGGCAGTTTCTCCAGTTGTTCTGCCTTCCCAGCACATAAGTTCGCACTTTTTCTGACACTGACCACGTCGCTAGATGGATTTTTGACTAATATGGAGGATAGAAGAAAAATGGATTCTTCTCAGTGCAAATATTGATCGTAAAACAAGCTGAGTACATCTCCTAAACAGCTGTAGTCGGAGAGTATAGCAGCACTCACTATATCAACAATACAGAGTTCGATAGCAAAGGAAAGACCATGACCTCCTTTCTCCAACACATTTTTCCCCACCATGCCAGCTTCCATCACCATCCCACTGTGTTACCACCTATTTTTTTACTGGAAGCAAAAGTTTATACCAATGAATGAACTTGGGGAAATACTGGAATGAGGATGCTGTTAATAAAAAATAAAAAATTGATGCAAAAAAGAGATCTCATTTGTCCAGAGGATCTGTCTATAATTTAAATGGTGTTCTGATCACAAAGAAAAAGGTAAAAATCACACTGCAAACCAAGGTGCCCAAACATAGCACATGCCACATACTGGTCAATGCCTCATGCATCTTCTTTTTATCATAGGCTGAATTTCCAATGAAGCAAGTTAAGGCTGGACTTTTTTTGTAATTCCATTTCTTCTAATACTTCAAATAGATGCTTAAAAAACTAATAATTATACTGAAAAATCCATTATAGTTTCTCCCTTCTTTTAATTAACTTTCCTATTAAATATTGTAAGTATCATGCTGCTTGCATTGTGCTTTCTTTAAGGAATCAAGCAGCCTTTGTATTTAAATAAGTAGAGATGAAAATGATTGTAAACACTAGTCAAAGTTGATTCTCAAGTACAACAAGTCTGGGAATTTGAGCTATCAATGCTTCCCAAATACTTCACTTGCAGTGCTTACATGGGGGAGCCTCTGTGTATCTGAATCAGTCATGGGCAGACAGAGATGGAGAATTAGCATGGGTGCCTGCTGTACAGCCCCTAAGAAGTCAAAACTGAATTTAATGCTGATCTTGAACTCTATGGGCAGAAATTAACTGTACTCCTTTCCCCAAACTGCTGAATTCCGAAACAAACAAATACAGTGGAAGCAAACATGGAAAGAAAGCACAAACGCCAATGCTACATGTTTGTATCCACAGAATGGCTGATGAATTTAGTGACAAAAGAGGTTGTTCAGTGCTTCACATCATTACAGAACCCACTTATTGGAAAGGCTGAACCTCAAAAACGAGAATGAAACAGCATTTGGTTTCAAAGGCAAGAAAAACATCTTCCATTAGAAAGAAATACGTGATTCTGACTCTCTTACCTGCTGAACGTATCTGTCTGTAGTTTTCCACATATAGTAATATTCTATTATGCTTGTTAAGGACTTCCATGGGAGCTAGGGACACCAAGAAAAAGCAGCAGTCATTGCAGGGAACTGGCACACAGCCTCACTGACAATTCACAATTCCTTTGACAGCTTCTAGCAGAGTCTTGCCACTACTAACCCTCCTAACAAAAAAAGACAGTCTGAATCTCTTAAGGGCATTAGATGCACATGGGACCAATGTTAAATTAAATGCCCTTTCAAGAGAGTTCTTCTGGTGTAGAAGTAGAGCAGGTTACAGGTAAATCTTCATGCTGCATTGGCTCCACAGTAAACAATTTGAGGCACAATATGAAAGGAATCCCACTGGCTCAGATTCTCTCTAAGCAGCAAAGAGTCAAGCAAGAGTCACAGAAACACCATCGCAATTCTGATCTGCTTCACTTCTATGGAGTTTGCCCATTAAAATAAGGTAATAACTACTAACAGAACTGTGCCCTGCTAGCTCTGTTTTCTGTGTGAGAAGCACAAAGATTTCAGGACCAGTGTATTGTGCTGTTTCCAAGTCCCTCTGTCTAAAAGATTACAGTATGGGACAAGAAACACTAAAACTACTTGTTTTGTTCCAGAGGACTCAAACAGCAATACAGTGAAACCTGGCTCTCTTTATTTTGCTCCATTCAATCTGCACACTGAGCACCTAGGGTAGAGCTTTGTACAAACTATATAACACTTCACTTGGATGCCCAAGATCCCTTCTTAAACACCAAAAGGCCCTTTCTGTAATCTCATTATACTAAGTGACTAAATTTTCATGTTTCAGAAGGCCCAATACTTATTCTCCTTCAAACACAAATTAATCTACAGCAGCTAGGTTGTCACAACACTTTCCTAAATCCTCCCTCAGCTGTAGTGGAGCAGATGATTTTAAATTAATGTCTCTAAAGGAAAAGCTATCATCTGTGATTTGAAATTCTGACTGTATAACAGGCTGTCATCAGCATGAGGTCTTCCTTTCCCCAATATATAGCATGACACATGCTCCAGTTCAAAGCCCTCTTCTTCAACATGAAGAAAACCACCAGAATTTAGACAAGCTGTAAACCAGCTCTGTCACTGATTACAACAGGTCACCATGTGAGACCTCATTTTATATACTTACAAAATCTTGCTGAATGTCAGTGAAATCTTTTCCGTATTTTTCTAGTGCTTCCTCAAAGAGGTTTGCCTCTGAAGCAGACCACTCCTCCATCTCATCTCTGCACAGGACTGGCCCACCTTGTGGCACAAGTGCAGAGATTGCCTTGGAAATGTCATAGACATTTTTGTGCAAAGTGTCCATAGCATGGAACTACATAGTTGTAAAAGAGAAAGATAAATGTCAGGGCAAGCATGTGGGGGAGAAAATGCTCAACGGTGAAACAGTAATAACAGGTATGCATTATTATTAAATACACTATCCTGTGTATTTAAGAAAACACAGGATAGAGACCCATTCACCCCAGGACTGAGCAGGCCCTGTTAGGTACCATCCACACATGTCACATGAAGACAGAGGTCCAAGAGTACATTATTGTGCAAATTATCCACAAAAATTGCCGATAAGAAAAATATTTAAGTGCAGCAGCACAGGCATAAAGTCTCTTCAATGGCCAGAAATCCCCAGAAGACTCAAGTCAAGTCACACGTCATAGCTGATTAAGAAAAAAGAACTGCTCCCATGAGCAATTACTCCTCAGAAAGCTGAGCTATGACTCTCTGCAACTTGTGATTTACAAGGGCTGAGAACATGTTGCAAGGGAGGAACTGGTATTAGTAGATGAAGTTTTGGCTTTATTTCCTGATTTCTGCAGCTTTAATCAGGATGTTATTTGCTTTTCATCATACCGGTTTTGTGCACGTGCATAATTGATCTGCAGTGCTCTATCCTAGAATTTATTCTATATACGATTTCACATTATTCCAGTTATGAGGTGAGGCTTTGATAACAGTTCTCTGAAGACTTCATAAATTTTACTCAAATTTTCATTAAACTAGCACAGAAGTTCAAATTTTTCCTTTCCTGTATGTACTCAGAATAATTTATGATTATAAAATATTAACCACTGCTCATGTACACTAAAATACAGCTCACTGAAGAGAAGAACGGGATCAACTGAAATTTCTTATCTGACCACAAGCTCTTCCCTCAGACAATCTTGCCCAAGGATGGCAGTGACAGTTTGGTGCTGGGGAAGTGATGAGGAGTGGCTTCTGGCATTACAACATTGCAGGCAGGTAGATTTGCATGCTTCTTAGGACAGCTACTGAGCTCATGCAAGAGATGGGCTGTGAAGCATGTCATCAGAACATTTTAGTAAAACAGAACAAAAAAACCAAATAGCTCTTAGACTTATCCATGATGGACCATAGGAGGCACAAGGCCAGAAAAAGTTATTTCATATGTAAATAAAGGGTTCCTTTACAAAGACAGGATCTGCTTCACAGCAGGCCACAGTTACAACCCATCTGCTCTTCTTTTTGCCAACTGTTACTGCTGAGGTGAGTGTTTTGCATTTCTCAAAAATTTACAGTCCTCTTAAAAAAGATCTTACCAGTGTGATGTCCCTGGAGGCTGCCGCAGCGCTCATGTGCAAACTCGGCTGTCTGACAGAACTACTGCAATCTAGTGCTCGGGCAAACGTACCAACGGACCTGAAAGAAATTAAATGGAGCATTAACTTTAATGCAAAACAAGCATAAATATAAACACACAACCAACACTCTTTGAGATCAGCAGACTCCATTTCTCACTAACAAGATTAAATGGTTTGGCGTAGTTCTGAGCCAGCGACCATTCTCTTCAGATGCAGTTTGTTATTACAAACACTTTACTCAGTTCATATGACCAAAGAGGCTTAGGCTTAGGAGGGGAAACAGTGAAAGACTCAAGGATCACAAATGGGGGAGTTCTGAAGTACTCTCTTACGCCTTATCTCTCAAAAGACTTAAGCTTTAACAGAAACTGAGCATAAGCAACCTTTACGAATGGCAAAGTCTCTTCCACAACAGCAAGAATAGTGCTGTGTTACCCAGAGGTAGAGAGAGATGCCAATATCAGACAGAAAAACTGCAGTAATGCAAGGTTTTTCCTGAACGTTTCCATAAAGTTAAAAATAATCTTTATTTTACAACTTAATATTTAATAATATAGATTATATAGCCTGTATGAGAATACACCAATTCTCAAATACTTCCCAATGCAAGCCATTCCTGAGGTCACAATCCCCATGATGCTCCTCATCTTATTCCTAAAGAAATTAAGTTGGAGAAATCTTCAACAGGAAAATCAGTTCCAGCAATTCCTACTCTCTTCACTGCTTGCTACACCACATGGGTGAAACACTTGTGCTCCTGCACAGTAAGCTGGAGCTGAATTCCTCTGAGCAACTACAGCAAAAACCAGGTGGGTTGGGTTTTCTTCTCCACTTGTGTCACTTCCTCAAATTAGCTCAGCACGCAGAGAAACAAACTAGTTCTGAGCAGCACAAGATCAGGAAAGGTAAATGCTTAAGCAGTAGTTGTCATCAAATATTTAAGTTTGGCCAAAATAGAAACCAGACTCCCCCACTCAACGTTTCTGTGGAGATTCACACTTCGCCCTCTCCCTGGCCTCCCAGTCACCATCCCCATCTTGCTTCACAACTTCCCCACCCCCAGCTTTAGCTGAACTGGTACTTTTTGTGTGTGTCACTGGCATCTTATCATAAACTGGACCACTTTGCTGATTCTGGGTAGAAGCAATTTTTATACTGATCTCCTTAGTGATCCTCATTATAGCACGCATCTTTAAGTGGCTGCATCAGCAAACCCAGTGGGTAGCACTCAACAGCCAGAAAGAACCACTAAAAGCAGCCTTACCACTAAAGCCTACACACACTGGAACCCCCCATCACAAAGCAGCTCTACAGTCACTCTAAACCAACCCATTTGAAAACCCCCATCCACCAGGCACTTCTACCCTCGCTTCCTGCTGGGTTTTCCTCACACCAACACCAGAGCACTGTATGGCTCAGTGGCAATTTGAGTCAATCCTGCTGCAAATTAACCCAGAAAACAAAAGTCTTAGCATTTTGGTTGTGTGCTGTATTACACTTGATTAGAAACAACTGTGAAGCCACAGCCTTGTCAAGGACCCTTCCCTTAAGAAGCAGGAATACCCTTTGCTCGGATATTCCAGCTCTCCCCATCACTGCATCTGTCTGTTCCACACTGCTCATGGAGATGATCCTCCTGCCATTTTCATCCACTTTCCTACATCCATCCAATCAAGTAGAATTAATCTGTTGCAGTTAAATCATTTAGTTCAACAAGTTTGACTTTACTGTTGACACAGGTCAAGGGAAACAGCGATATATCATGTAAGCAGCACAGTAAAACTTCCAAGAGCCTGAACTCAATGGTGATTCCTTAGTGTAGCCAGAACACTATGAACTTTATGAACCTTAAAAGAGTCTGTACAACAAAAAGGCCATATTTAACCAATGGCAAAAATATATTAATGGTTTCTGAACTGTGAGATTTTCTTCAGTGTGGACTGTACCTGAATTTTAATTTTACCAGCCTGGTTTCACTCCTGGCTCCCTCTTGCTGGACTCTCACACAAGGCCCAAGCAGCCACACAAACGGTTTCAAGTGCTGCAATGCAGATTAACCACTTCTTTTTTTTTTTTAATTTTGGCTAAAGTTCATCAGAATGGCAAGCTTTACCTTCAAAGTACACAGAAGAATCACTGTGTGTATGTATTTCTGAGTATACACACACACTTTTCATCTTGAGTACTTAAAACACCGCATTCCACAAGGTCCTTCATTTACATCAATTCTTTTTTATTTTTCCTCAGTATTTCCCCGAGCTTGCACCATTCAGCATGTTGAACACATGTGCTGCTATTTGATACAAACACACCCTCATTGCATCATCTAGAAGCTTCAACCAGACCTGGAGGACTCTGTCAGACAGACTGCTACACACAAGCTCTAGTGCTGCCTCTCTGGCAAGCATCCCATTGACTTACCCCACACCAGGCACAGCAATGGAATGTTCAGAAGAAATTTCAAAAGCATGGTAACTCAAAAAGGGAAAAACTTAACAACCAAAAGGTAGACAGAAGTAGGGCTCAATTGAACAGAGTATCTGAAATACAGGTTTAACCCTTTTCCAGGGCTAAAGGCCTTGGCTGAAGTAGCTAGCCCTGCAAGTCAGAGTGCACATCTATCAGACAGAACAGCCAATGAACAGAACCATTAAGAATAGCAAACAAGATACTTCTAACTTCACACATCCCTTTCCTAACCATATCCAGTAACTTGCTCCACTGACTACAATCAGGAAAAAGGTCCAACTATCCATCTACACACAACACTTTCCTCTCATGCAGTCCTACAAACTTACCTACAAGACACAGAATTTGGAGAGTTACCTTTTTTAGTTTTTTCCTCTCCTCCCAAATTATTCAGTCACCAATTTTTACAAGAGCCAAAAATTTAGTACTGGCTTCTGTTTATATAAATGCATACCAATGAAAAACCTCAAGAACATTTTTAACAGGAAAAGTTGATCAAAAAAGATTGCATTGGGCTTAAATGAAAGCACACATTTCACCATGTACAGATTTGCAGGGTTTTTTTTTTTTTACTTTATTGTGCCTAGCTATTGAAACCTACGCATTAGAAAGCATCCACGCCCCATCAAAAACACTTTACCAGACTTCTTAGCAAACTATTTCTAGATGTTAAAAAGTCACTAGATTTGAAAAAGGGAGAAAATGGACAGGGTAATAAACTGTCAATCTAATTCACTAAACCTTCCGCATGCTGGCTGACGTATTTGAAAAACCTCATCAAGCACAGGAAAGTTTTTGCATGCCATTTGCTATTCTTCTATGGAAGTGATCAAGTTGTAAATCTAAGTAGCCATGCAATTCTCAAGAAGGCATGTAAACGTCCATCATTTCAAAATGGAGCAAGTAAATAAACCAACTAAAACCAGCATGTATACTCATAAGGCATTAAGAACATAAAAAGTGCTTGAAAGAGTTATTAACATTTACATATTGAAAGGAGAGTTAAAATGCTCTTACCGTGCTACCACCAGGAACTGGTCTATCTGCTTGTCTACTAGCGGGTTAAAGGCTTCCCAAACTTTTGTTTCAAGTTTTGACTGATCTCTTCCATCATCCTCACCTGGTTGAAAAGCAAACCAGAAATGCTTGGCATGGCTGTTTTAAAACAGAGCTACCTTCTAGATTTTTTTTATCTCACAATAATTTAACTGCTACCCCATCTCAGTTACTCTGCTTTAACCAGCCACTGTAAAAATTTCATTCATTTATTTGCCATGACAATTTCAGTTTGAAAGGAGCAGCAGCACACCTCATCTGCATCAGACAATCAGATTTTCAATCACTGGTTTAAAGGATGCATGTAATAGGAAACAATACATCCTTCTCCTGACTAGACAGTCCCTCTTCTGCCCCTTTGCTCAGCTACTCTTCTTTATCTTGCAGCAGCTCCAGGACACCCTTCCAGCTGCTCTAAGCAGGCAGAGTAGCTGGGTTTCAATTTGCATCAGCTGCTAAGGGGAAATTATGGCATCAGACCCTTGCTTTTATATTCCTGACTCTACACAAACCAAAACACCCTGGAAAAATACAGGAGCTATTGAGATTTTTTTATTTTTATTTTTTCTGATCCTTTTAAAACATCCAGAGATTATCCTTCTCTGAAGACTGTTGGCCTGCTGAGGGAAGAGAAAGCCTTTCAACTTAGCTCATCTTCACTTAGGAGGTTTGCTCAGCTGCTGAATAAAGACCAGTTTCATAGACAAGTTAAACAAGAGTCCTGACCAATCTGTTTGCCTGTTCTAACATGAGCCTAACAGTATCAGCAAAGCTCCTAAGCAAAGACAGAAGCATCTCACTGCTTTCACATCTCTTCCCACATAGCCAGGAGAATGTCTTTCCAACATGGGCCACAACTTCTGCTCTCTTAGGAGAAGCATCCCAACAGAGATTTCCCCATGCGCTACATGGGTCTCAGAAAGGAGCCATTAGACACCAATATTCCCCATCCCTCTCAGTTTCTCCACCCACTTTTGGATCTGTAGGGTAGTGCAATGACAAATCTGAAGTTAGTAACTATCTGGCAATTAGTAATGAGTTACTACTACTATTCCGTCTTCCGTAGGCCAGGGTCCTCATGGTCTTACTGTTCAGTGGCACAGTGGGAGCAGGCGGAGGTCTCAGAACACATTCAGGCCAGCAAATTATTCCTCCTGCCCGTTTTGCAGGTGAGAAGTCTAGGCTGGCAGCCAACACTAGGGACAGGGAGAGAGGGCTCCGAGGAAAAGGCATCCAGCAGTAACGGACAAATTGATGAGGGGATACAGCAATTAACTGGCAGCAATTTAGGAGGGGCTCTTATAGGGAAGTGAAGCTTGATTAAAAACACAAAAGGCTTTATAGTCACAATGGAAATTTGTGTTTCCCATGGAAATTCTGAAATCTCTTAATAAAAGAGTACAAGCTCTGAGAGAGCCAATTAATTCAATTTGTTTCTGCAATTTTTATGATTTGGACAAACGCCACTTAAAGACTGGTTTGAGACATAACTAATTGTGTTTAGTGGGCACCAGCTTCAGTTACCAACAAACCAGGCTGTCGCTGTATGCTTGACCTGGCAGTGGAAACCTCCACCTCCCACACCTCTGCAGGCTGCACGCATAGAAGTGGCCATATTCAACAATTGAAATAAATTATGGAAATTACCCTCTTTTAGCAAGTCTGTTATATCTGCCTGGTATCTGTTTCCAACTCTGATCTCTCCTTTATCAGCAAGTAGGGTCTTTTGTTGAGGATCATATACTAGTGAGTAAAAGAAGAAATCCTAAAAATAAAACAAGAGAAAAGAAGTAAACAGTATTATTAGCTTTTTACTTTCAGCTTTGTATACATACTAGAAAGCTTTTACATTTTAAGTTTGATTACCTATATACAGATTTTAAAATTGAGCGAAGAAACAATAAATGAACCACTGGTTTTAAAATCCCGCATTAAATGCTGCCACTTTCTAAGTGTAACAGCACTCCCTCAAAACCAGCCATTTCCTTAATATACAGTCTTTGAAGCTGAACAAAGCTCCTCTTGCACAAATACGGCTCAGGAAGGCCAGAGATAATTTTTAGTAATACCAGCTGTTTCAGAACACAAAATTGCACTTTCTCATATACCGAAATAGCAGTACAAGATGCTAGTGACTTATCTGCACAAAAATACTGGTACAAGTTAAAGCAGAACCTTAGAGTGTTACCAATGAAACACTCCATAGACACAGAGCCCCAGACAACCTCTGTGGCCTTACTGGACTTGCTCCAGTATGGCAATATCTCTCATGCTGGAATGTCCGAAGCTGGACACAGCACTCCAGAAGTGGTCTCACAAGTGATGAACTGAGGGGATGAAACTCTTCCCTCCATCTGCTCGCTACACTCCTGCTAAACTAGACCAGAATGTACTTGACTTTCCTTGTCACAGAGATGCACTGCTGACCAACTTCTTGTCCACCTCCATCTAAGCCTAAATCACCATGCCTCCTTTAGCTTATTACTGGGAGAAGGATAGCAGATTTGGCAGCAGCAGTAATCAGCTGCAGGTGACAATACATTAATTTGCTGCTTTCTTTTAAACAGAGAAAAAAGCTAAAAAAGCTGCTTGGCCTCTGTCACCTGGGTGTTTAAAATTAAAGCAAGAATTCATACCAGAACAAGAAATGTCCTGCCAGGGCGGAGAAAGAAAACAGCCACAACTTTAACTACTTGAAAGTTCACAGTACAAGTAATTTAACTTTTCTGCATGGATAAATACTAAACTGTAGCTATGGAGTGACACATTGGAGACCAGGTATGCTCCATGAATGTATAGTGGGGATATGGGGCATGAAATAAAAAACATTTCATAACCTCTGTCCACAGCAACACTATCACCAGGAAAGAAAAATGTTTCTGAGGAGAAACATTGGGTTGTGTTGCACCATTTTCCACATATCAAGTTTCTGGCTCATTTTCCTTTTCCCCATATTTCTGTGTCACTAGCAGGCACCCTACTTAAAAATGTCTCATTTTATGCTCACCTCATTTTCCCTTTCCCTATATTTGGTATGTGTCAATTGCATGCAACAAAAATGAGGACAAAACCAGCATCAGTTTCAAGCCCTGTTCATCTTCATAAAGAGGTGGCAAGGGAGAAGAGTCTTCCAATCTGTTATACAAAGCTTGAAAAAGGAAGAATCACTGTGAATTTCCCCAGTAACATGGCAAAAATTCCACAGGCTAGGGCTTCTAAGGTACATACTAGTTCTGTTCCCCAGCCTTGCACATTATGCACATTAATCCAAGACTGGTATCACAGCAGTAAGGTTTCTCATGTTTTCTTTACATGTGTAATGCACCCAGCATCCAATTACAGCATATTACAATTACAGAGTGTTAAACCTGGTAACTCTGTTTTCTGCTCCAATTTTAATAAAAATCATCATTTTTCTGGGCAGAGATCAGCATCTTTGGAAGGGAGGAAAAAAGCCAAATAAAGAGCCAAGCAAACAAGCCAAACCTGCTTTACTACCTAAGAAAGCTACTGCATGAAAACTATCACCTATGCAGCACAGCACAAGAGACAAGACAGGAACTAATAGCAGTCTCCTCCAGCAAAAAACATGTCACTTCTCCACCATGAAAACACGAACTCCAAGGGCAAGAACAATCTCAAGTTATGTCACAATTAATAGGACAGAAATTTGCAAAGTGCTGTTCCAGCACCCAGCCAAGTCAACTGGAAGAGTTGTCTGTGGCTGGGTTTGAGGAGGTGGGATTCAGTTGCATCCTAAATGACATTTCTGACTCCTACTCCCAACAGGCACCAGGATCAGATCTACTTACAGATATAAGGGAGCTTCAGAGTATATGAAGAATAATTTATATTATGACTGTGTAAAGAAATCTGGGTCTCTTGCTCCCTGTCATATACAAAGTTCAAGATATTACAGTATTTTGAGAATGTACTGTTGCATAAATAAAATGTAGGAAAACCTTTTGTCTCACAAGACTCCAAGTTATAAATACAGCCTTTTATTTATTCAGCATTAAAATACCCAACTCTAGGACAAAGTATATGTAGTGCAACATTAATGTGTTTCAGGCATGCTGCCCAGCAAATACGTAAACCAAACACTGTAGTATAAACAACAAAGTGGGCCCCAAGATAGGCCAATTAAGTTAAGTCTTTCTCTGCTAGGGAACGTCATTCATTGTGGAGGGGTTTTCTCCCATGGTATCTGACTGCGAGATGCCCTACTGCTTCTTTCTTATTGATTATCACTATGAATTTTCTCTACAAAATAAACTCCATCTTTCTCTACCAGTCCCAGGTTATATTCTTGTACTTTGCCCAGTTTTGTCTTGAACCAAGCATGTCCAATGAAAAAAATAAAAGCCTCTCAGCTCTTCTCCCCAGCCACAGCCTCCTCAATTGAGTTTAAGGGCTAAACATTAATATAAGAACAGGCTGTAATCCCCAGATGGAATGCAATCCCAGTGCCATCTTCTTCCATAAAAGCATGAAATTCAGTTCACGCAATGAGTGGGATTTCTGAAATTATTAAATGTCAGTTTAGTGCCAATGCAAACTATAATTTAAGGAACAAAGCAGATCCTTGCATACTTTTGCACATGTGAACTCCTGATCACCACTATGCAATAAGAACAATTTTTCAGACGGGTTTCCACAAGAAGTGTGATGTTCACGACAAAATAACATGGTTCTTCAAAACCCTCCATGTTCATTTCAGCTGTCAAAACTGCATATGCTGAGTTTGCAACAGTGAAGAAAAAGACTTCTCTCTTTTACTTTCAGATCTCAGGCAACACCCAACATGTTTGGAAAGATTAAAGTGACCTGCCAAGAGTTAAAATTAAACCATGACTTTCTGCTTCTCCAAAGTGTTAGACACACAGTCTCAGAGCTTCCCTACCCAAATACTTAGGCCACCTAAGCTATAGCCAAGAACCAAAGCCACAGAGAAACTGCAGAAGAACCGGAGAAAGAAAATAGGCTCAAAGTCAAAGAGCAGTACAGAAAAAATGGTTATTTCATAACAGCTTGCAAACTTATTTTCATTAAGTCAGTGTGGGTGAGGGGGGAAATGTATTTTAACGACAGTGCACTTTATTTTTAGGGGGGATACCAAAAGGAATGAAAATGTCAGACATGCACCCAGCAGGCAAAATTCACACAAGCCTCTGGATGTATCTGAGCAGAGCAGTAAAACTGATGGTACATATAGTTTCTTGCAGAACAGAGAAATCAAATGCTTTTGCCATAACTGGCTATGCCCTTCTCTTGATCTCCATGGGAATTCAGTATCTACAGGAAATTCAGGTTTTCCAATTGCTTTTTTTCTTTTTCTTCCCATTCCTCACTCCTGCTGCAAACCCAATTTTGCCAGGCACATAAAAATGTCTTTGCTGGTCCCCTTCAGCCTACTCTCCAAATGTAATGGAGCAAATCTTCCTGGGGAAAATGACAGAGAATGGGTGGAAGGAGCAAAAACAGATAACACAAATGTAATTTAGCTATGCTTAATATCGCCTTAAAATTTTCCATCTACATGTTTAACCTCCTTTCTAAGGCAGACAGCCTTTGGCTGAAAACCTACTTTTAGTGGTCATAACATATAAGAAATCAAAAACAAATTCCCTAAAACTGCTTAGGCTTTATTGACAAAAGCCATTTTAAAAACAAAACAAAAAAAAACCATCAAACCCAAACCAACAACAGAACAAAACAAACCCTGAAACAGTTTGGAAGCAAAGAATGGATTAAGAACAGGGACAGGGGAAAGAAACAGTTCATAACAATACCATGCAGAGCTAGGAATTCACCAGACAACAACTACCTCTTTCTTAATCTCTTCACCCTCCACCCAAGCACATTTGTGATCCTGAGCTTTCAATTTCTTTACCATCTGTCCAAGTTAGTTTGTACCACAGCAAAATACCATGTTAAGTGACAGGACACATTCAGGGAACTCTCTCATTCTGTGAAATCTCCAAGTGCCTGCTCAGTTTTAAAAATAACCTGCATCACTCCTCTTGCATTTTGAGAGTCCGAAAGGATGAAAAAGAGAAATCTCTTTCTATTCCTACATATGCAAACAAGTACGTGCACCATTAGAGGAAGCCAGCTCCCTTCTCTGTCTCAGGGTACCTACCTGTAACATTAACGGTAATAAAAATGCATTGGGAGCAATTGAGAATAAACACTACTTAAAAGTTGGATACTAGCAGATCAAAAATAATTTCAGTTTAACTTTTTCATTCAAAGTGGCATATCCTGGGCCGCTAGCTGGTTACAAACATTTCTGAATACAACGTCCCTTGTTTGATGCACTGCCATTTGGCAGCCCTGAACAGACTTGAGATGTTTCTGGTTTCACATTCCAAAGCGAAACCTGACTATTTAATCTCTGTGCTTTGTTTAAAATTCTCTTAAACCAGAATATCAGATTTAATTAATCTTATGCTTAAATAAATATGAAAGCTAAAAAGTGATTTTAAAAGAAATGTCAACTATGAGACAGAGACTACAGTATGCTCCTTTCAAAAAAAAAAAGATCCGTTTTCTCCTTGTTTCTTAAAGGCTGGTGATGACTGTGACCTGACTGTTTTTAATAACAAGTTTTCCTCTCTTCTATAACATTTTAATGTTTTCAAATGCAAATCTAATGCTTGCAGATGTATTTAGTTTCTGCATCACCCACCCCGTCTCATCTCGGGCATTAGGCTTCAGGTTTGAATTCTGAGGCTGCGAGGCTCTCTTTACAGGACACGCGGCCTGAAGTTACAAGGATGTAAACAACAGGTCTGGCCTCTAGATCAACAGAGTTCTATATCAGAATGAAGGAAGCCTAAAGCTTCCCACTGTCAATGCCCAGTATGTGTAGAAATAAAAGAACCACCTTCTTTTAGAAAACCTGCAAAGAGACACCAATCCTAGACTGTGCCAGAATAAACTGTTCAAGGTTGACAATTCAGAAAACAGTCCATACCTCACGTTCCAGATATGATTTAAGGGACTCTGTCTCATTTAACAGAGTAACGCTGCATTTGCCTCTAAAAAACAGAGAAACACATTTTATGAAAAAACATCTTAAATGCTCATGTGATTCACAAGATGATATTACTGAAGTTGTAAATGTAATTTAATCTTACACTGAAGAATACTTTAATAATAATAATAATAATAATAATGCACTGGAAGACAGTAGTCATTACCTAATGTGTGTGGCTGGCAGAGATTCCAGCTGTCGTGAGAGAAACAACTCACGATGTCGTAACTGATGCTTCTGTTTCTCTGGTAAATCAACCATTTCTGGATTTTCCATCTCTTCTTCCATTTCTCCTAGTTACAAAGAGACAAAATTGATCATCAAGAACAGCACAAGTATCTATTCTGAGCCAAACAAGGATAAGTTGCTCTAAAACCTTTGCTAAATAATTCACATTAATTAGATTAAATCTAACTTCATCTGAATTCACATTTCAGCCAAGTGAATAATTAGGTAATTAGTATAATGCCTTTAAAGATGCCTGTGAAAAACTGCACTGAGATCAAAGTATTCCAGGTATACACAGGTCATGCTGGCACACCAAGCTGAAAGTCACATACTATTCTATGGTTCAATCTGCTGCTGACTGACAAGCTCTGAGGAGAGCTGTTCTTGAAGACACCATCACTGCTCTGACAGATTCATCAGGAAGAAACTAACACATGGCTACTGAGGCAGTAAAAGCAATGTCTTTCCTCTCTGCCAGGTATCTTACACCCTACTCCTCTTTTAGGATATCACAGACTCTTCCATCCTGACTTCAACAGTTTTTGCAGGAAATGCCCCCTGAAAAGGTTAGTTTATTTATTTAGCACATTCTATTCTCATTACCCCAACCACAGACAAGAGATCACAGCACAAGACCAAATGCCTAAGGCCAGTCTTCCAAGCCACTCTACCCTACCATACCACACACATTTGAATGTCATGCTGCTGCATTTCAAAAGCTTGCTTTATTCTGGTGTCACGATCCACCATGTCTGGCTTTGAGCTATCCAAGGTCCATCCAATCAGTTTTTAAATGAATGCCATAAGTAAATATATGAAATCATATCTACACCAATACACAACTGGTCCAAAAATATCTCGAGGCACCTTTCTTGTAAGAAATAAATTGTTACTATATTTTGTGTTCATTAGCAAGTATCCTCTCCATTACGTAAGACAAAGCTGTAAAAGACAAAATACTCCCCTCAAAAAAATTCCAACCCCCTATCCCCCAGAAAAAAACATGCAAAGCTTTTTCACAATGAAGGACTTCAAAAGAAAACACCCAGCTTTCTCCTCCCCGAAGAAATTAAGGCAGTTACTGTATTTTCTGAAAGCACTGAAAGAAACAGAAAAGTTTCCCAGACTGTAATAGAATGAGCTGTAAAGTCTCATGCATGAATCGTAAAACTCTTAATTTTACGGCAGGAGTACTCTCAAAGAGCAGACTTACGCCCGCAGCTTAATCCAACAGTTGTTGCCAAGAAACATTTCTAGTCAGAAACACCATCAGGCCCAGTTATGATTTATATACCCTTAAGATTAGTTAACTATAATCCTCATAGTTAGCCTAAAATAAAGCAAACAGAAAGGAGAGATCTCCATTTTATAAAACACTAAAACTGCACTCAGTTTTAAACAAGCCACCATTACACTGAAGGGGGTGACGTAAAATTATGTACCCTTCAGGTTCCCCACAGCTTATCACTGTTTTACTGTCCTGGAAAAAGACCTATGGTTTATATGCCTCTCAGGTAAGCTGCTCCAGAAAGGAAGGAAAAAAAAAAATAGAAGCATAATTAAACCCAACTGCAACATACAACAGCTCTTATATCACATGAGCTGTTACGAAAACAGCAGTATGCACTTACATTCTAATATTTTCCTAGGAACTGGAACACCAAATTTACATTTGTGCCATGGTTTCATGATTCTGCAATTTATTTACTGAAGTGGATTCTGTTTTAGCTGAAAATTAATATTGTGGCTACTGACCTACACTATAAATATACCAGCAGTAATCCGCAAACAAGTCAGTTTAAGTTCCAAGGTAGCTTGCCTTAAAACCGAAGGATACACAAATGAAAACTGCACTTACAACAGTTTTAGATAATGAGAGTACTGCACTGTGTAATGCAGGAAAAATACCATAAAAAGCAACCTAAAATACTTAATATCTTCAGTATATTTAATAACCTAAAGGTTTGGTTTTTTTTTTAATTACATTTAAAGAAAAAAATACATATAGCAACCACTCTGTGCCATCAAAAGATGAAACCACCCAGCACAACCACGCTAATCTTGGGAACTGCATCCCTTCAGTTGGGCTCGTCTTCCAACTAGTGTTTTATTTATGTGGCCAGCTTTTGTAATAAAATAAGGAAGGTGGGAAGCACACATTTTCTTCTTATGCCAGCCCTGCTATGCATAGCCCTTCAAAATGAAAACACACAATACTTTTCTTTTTAAAAACATTTCTACAGGTAACAAACAACTCCTCCACACTCAGAGGTAAAATTGCCACAGTTCCCAAAGACAGATACAGGAATATTTCAAGAAATGACACAAACAAATCTACACAAGTCTCTTCCCTCCTTTTTCACAGCCATGATTTAGTACTGAAGGGAATGAATCTAGTAAATAATTTTGGAACCAAGGGAAGATGGAGAGAATACAGGACAGGATGCAGTACAGGTCATGAGAAATAGGAACTATGGTCTTAAAAAAAATATAAAAATATATGTAAGAAATCTTTTCAGAAAGACTTGCCTGCATTTTTTTTATGGTACTACAGAGTAAGTGGTATGGGAATACAGAAGGTGCAGTATATCAAGACTTCAATCCTCTCACAAAGCTCTACTTCAAAATTAATCTCTCTGCTTGATAAATGGGCTTGTGCAGACTTAAAACTAAACATTTAGTCTTAATACAAACAGTAACATTTCAGCTATGCAGAAGCAGCCAGTGGAATGCTGCAAGGAGTGTATTAGATTAAGTATTATTTGATACTTGATGACAGAATCATTAATAGCACATTAAACAAAGCTTGAAAATGACTTATACTGGGAAGAAGAGACAGGCAGATTGGACACAAACAGCAAGACTCATGTGAAAGCTAACATGTATGGGGAAAAATAATTAGAGTAAACTTGGAGTTGACAGAAGAAACCCAAGAGGCAGTAATTGTAATTTAAAATGGCTGGGTGCGTGAGATGTGAAATTAAACATCAATATTTGCTAGACACTAGAAAGAATAACAATTTTCTATAGATCAGATTGAGCTCTACAACAGAAGTAGAAAGCACCAGCCCTTTCTCTGCATTCTGGGTGTTGTACAAGTAGCTACATGGCAGAATTCAGAAACACACAAACGCAAAGAAGGCACAGAAACCAGGTTTAGAGAGCACAGCAGGCTGTCCAGCTTGGGAGACAGTCTCGAAAGACTGTCACAGGAGAATTAGTTAGCATGGTTATCACTAACAAAAAATGTAAAGAGAAAACAGAAATTAGGGTCAAAACATTGGGAAACATGGTAAAGCCAGTGCTAGTGACCTGCGTAACAGTTCCTTTGGTAGCAAAGGAAGCGCCAACTTAGAGCTTAAACAGCTCAACTAAGCAGCTTGGAAAGACATTATGGAAGTGTTGCATATACTAAAATGAAAGAAATAAATAAAAAGAACTAATTTGTGAAGCTATTGCCAAGCTGCATTTAGACTGGTGTTATCCAAAGTTAGAACACAACAAAACCCAAACAAGCCCCAAATTCAACAGCCCCCCCTACCTGTTTAGGCACAGAGGTCTCACAGACTGATTGAGCAATGGCACTTCACCATAGCAACACATCTTTTTAGGAAAAAAAAAAAAAAAAAAAAAAACCACACACCCCCCCCACCCACCCCCCCCNTGGAATGGCAGATTTAACTGCTACTTCTGACTGCTAGATGTGGACAGGAAGAGATACATAGTAATTGCAGGTAAGACTGCCAGAAAATGGGAAAAAAAAAAAAAAAAAAAAATCCATGCTACCACTTGTGCTTGGCACCCAAACATCAACTGCTGAAAACTAACCATAAACCCACCAAACTGATCAGCAATAACTTAACCAGCGCTCCAACCACTACCAACTAGTCACTCACTGTTTTACAAATCACAATAAACATTTTCAACGAAGCAAAAAGTGAGGTCATAAGATCACAACCATCTGGAGATGGTTGGGGGTGGATCGTTAGAAGGGAGGATAGGAGGTTGTATTCCTGCTGTTGGAATACTTTTATTTAATTATACAAGACATTATACAGAAACTACATACATATAAAAACTACATAGTCACAGCATCCAACAGTTGCTCGAGGAGTAAACCATCTTTATTACTTCTCTTCCCTCAAGTTCTACCTGCAAATTGTTTGCACACAACATTTATCTTAAACCACTACAAAGTCTGGGCAAGAACGCTGAACAGTCTCCTACTGGTGAAGCAGGTTTATTTCAGAAAGAGGTGGAGAAATTCCCTAGAATAATTTGTGAGGTCATTAAAGAGGTCACTATTTTTACAAATAAAAAGAGCTAACAATGTATGGAAGCCTTTATAGGGCTGAAAGATTTATGGGACAGAACAGACAAGCTTTATATCATATGATAAAACCAGTAAGATCACAGACCAAATCCAAGAATCAGGTTGCATACATCAGGTGCTAATTTACAGTCACCAACTATAGAATAAGGTGCTTCCAACTCATTTCTCTTTATAAAGAATTATGAGAAAAGACAAGGTACCTCAGACTTGTCTGTTTCAGATATCTGATGGATTATACAAGCTCAGGCATACGTGGGTTTTGCTTTGGGCTTTGGGTTTTTTCCCTTTAAATCTTGCAGCATTCCTTTCACAATCACATCTTTTTTCTTCCTTTATTGTAATATTACAAAATAAACATATACTTCTCCCATTCATGCTCTGGCCATATCTTGCCATTACTTGGTCTCTCACCACATTTATCTCAACAGTAGGTCTAAAATAAAGGCATTTTAAACAGAAGACTGTGTGAATCCAGAAATGTCTGCAGTCAGAATGCTCCATTAATCAGCTGAACAAAGGCAGTTAAAAGATCAGCGATGCAGATACGTACATCTACTGCAAATGCATCAAAATGAGGCAACAGGAGACTTTATGGAAATGAACTCAAAGTCAATGACAGTGCCAATATCTGTAGTAGAATCTTAACATCCACAAAATTCAATTTCACGATAGCACGCAGGTTGTAGATGCCATTTTTTTTTTCAGAATAAAGAACTAACGCTGCCCAAAAGCTTAATTTTATTCTCTTCTCCCTCTGTAAGAAGAACGGAAGCCACACAACAGCACATCTATCTAAATAAATGAAAGCCATTTAGAAGCAATTTTATTCTGCAGCAGAAACATACTAG
Organism: Agapornis roseicollis; assembly: GCA_002631895.1. NCBI lineage: Eukaryota > Metazoa > Chordata > Aves > Psittaciformes > Psittacidae > Agapornis > Agapornis roseicollis. The sequence continues at coordinate 24,794 of NDXB01003154.1, forward strand.
AAAAAAAATGTTAGTTACTAATGAAATTTACACTAAGAGACAGCCTCAGTTGTCTCTGGTGGTTCTATTAATAGGATTGTGCTATAGAAGAATATTACTATGAATATGAACAATGAATTATTTGTTAGCATTAAAAGAAACCCTTCAATTTCTTATCACCAAAAAAAAAAAAAATAATCAGCCTTTGCAGGTTCAAAGAGCATTTATATGAATTCAAATACTTTCCACTTTCAGCTTCAGATATGCATTTCTTTGAATCATTCCTACCTGCTTCCTTTACTAAATCTAGTGAAGTGAGACACAGGTGAAGGTATCAATAGTTGTGTTTATGGTGAAGCTCCTAGTAAGCTTCAGTATTCTCTGATAAAATGACTACTGTGCACTGAAGAGATACCAAAAAAGCTTCTCTACCACGGTTCTGCAACATAGCCAAATCTCATCTCAGTGCCATGTGACTTTTCTCCCAAGGTATGACTGCAATGGAGTGACTTATTTGGACTTGAAACTATAACACAAAACATTGAAATTTACCAACAAGGGGCTAGTTTTGCTGCATGCTTTCCCCAATGGCACTACAGCACTGAGAACACAGCAAGACATAATATTGTTAAAAGCGAGTATCTGATTTAATCAATTCTCAGCTATGTAGATCTCCATTACATATACATCACAGTCTATTCATACATACACAAGAAACACACTAAAAAACAATGCTGCTTGGCAGCCAAGTCATAATATTGATATGCCAAGATCTGACTACTTCTTTTTCATTAATGTGTGTGCCTTGAATTACACAGATTGATATGGTTGTCCATGCTTTTTGCTAAATTTTAAGCAATCTGAACTCCACTATTTGTAAGTAAAAACAATTTAGTAACTCCACCTGCTTAGTCTTTTTCTCACTTTAAACATGTCTAGTTTCATAACTGTTTTGTTAGTACTATATCCATCATTTTGCAAGGATGGAACAAAAGAGATGCCCAGGGAGGTTGTGAGTGCTCCATCTCTGGCGGTGTTCAAGGCCAGGTTGGATGAAGCCTTGGGTGGCACAGTTTAGTGTGAGGTGTCCCTGCTTATGGCAAGGGGGTTGGAACTAGATGATCTTAATGTCCTTTCCAACCCTAACTATTCTATGATTCTAANGTGGCACAGTGTGAGGTGTCCCTGCTTATGGCAAGGGGGTTGGAACTAGATGATCTTAATGTCCTTTCCAACCCTAACTATTCTATGATTCTAACTGACAGAGGAAGGTGTAATGAAACTAAATCTAATTCTCACCACCGAGTTAAACAGGCTGGAAGCACCCCAGATCAAGTGCCCAATGTCACTATTTCTTCTCTGACGACAGACACTCTTCATGAGAGCCAGCTAGTGTATCCCACCCTCCTCCTTTCTAATTTATAATGTACAGATCTACATCAGCTGCTTTGCTATTGGGGGTGGGGAGGCTGGGGGTGGAATTTGTGGGGTTTTTTTTTAAACCATATGAATTTTTTTTGCAGTATATTGCCTTACAGATTCATATAGGCAAACATCTCATCTGTACTGACACAGAAGTATTTTTTGCATGCACTTTCTAGCATTTTAAAACTGTTTCTGTAACTGAAAGAGAATCCTAACACTAATGTTTTGTTGAGAACTAAGTTTCCATCTCTACTCAGCAAGGTAGCTCACATGTCTTTGATCTCCTCAGGAGAGAAGTAAATGCCAACCTGAGTTAACAAAGTATCCTAAAAAATAATAAAAATCAAGAAATTAGTTACATGGCACACAGGCAAGGGGAGCTGATGCAAGGCACCACAAACAGCTCCCTGAACTTTGTAACAGTTCAATTTGATGCTTTTTAATTAATTTTTAAGTAACTACAGCATTCAAAAAAAGTTTTCAAGTCTCCTCTCAGCACAACCATTTTCTTAACAAAAGGCCTTGAAATATTCAAAATACTGAAAGCATGTCCTGAAATTCAGTGCTTTTAAAGTGTGTATACTGAGCATGCTCAGACGACAGCTGTGTCACTACAAAAAATATTATTACTGCTGAAATTTAAAGAGAATTCCTGTTATCCAAGTTTCAAGTTGGTTTCCTATGATCAGTCTATCTACTCATAAAAAAAGTGTGAGTTGGTTTTTTTTTTTTGGGGGGGGGGGGGGGGGGTTTGTTTTTTTTTTTTTTTTTATTTTTTTATGAA